>WHVE01000848.1:0-51969 GCA_015178995.1 Trichophaea hybrida | reverse complement strand
ATGCATCTTCACTTTCTCCCAGGTCTCATTTTCTCAATGTCGATGATCCCCTGATCGATGCGCCGGCTGCTTTACCACTACCTCTTTCCATGCCACCAACATGTCCGCTGATGCATTGGGGCCGGCTAGGGCCGTGATCGTTCCTCTAACGTTGGTTGTGATGTCCGTCATCCTAATGTGATACGGGGCACCTGCCGCATGTAAAGCAATGTTGATCGCTGACACGATCTCCACGTCCTTCTTCTGTGAGTGTGGGGAGTGCATTGTTCCTCCTGAACGTCACTCTCCTGTTCTCCATCGTGTTTTTGTTATTGGGGATGAATTTCATGTTGTCCGCTTCGTTCTTCTCCTCCTCCTGGTTCTTCTTTCTCCTTTCGACAACTTGGAAATCCCCTTCCGTTTTATTTTGTCCTTTGGCCGACATTGCCGCTTTCTCAGCATACGTCGGTTTCATCGGTTGTTGCTGTCGCTGTTGCTGTCGTTGTTGTTGCTTCGGCTGCTTGCTCTCCGGCTCCTTTCCCGCCTTGGCCCCCTTTCTCGGGCCCTTGGGCGCATTGCTCGGTGCATTGCCGTTCTTCTTCGGTGGAGCGATCAATGTCGGTTTGTCTCGGCCTTTCAACTGAATCGCTCGCGGTGTGCTCGTGACAATCGGTACCGCTGGTGTGATTGCCGTGGCCTTTCCCCATGGGGGAATCATCGGTGCATGCCTTGAGGCCTCCATCTGTGGTCTCTGTGCGTTCATCTCCTCATTCATGACTTTCTCCGTCAGTATCTGGACTTCCTCCATCGCCTCCGGATTTATTTCCAAGTCCATATCTGTGATTCCCTTCGCTTCCTGAATCTCCCTCTGGACTTCCCTCCTTTTTTCGTTCGTGATCTCCGCAACCATGTTTGAGATGCCTGCTGCCAACAGCACACTCTCCTCATGGCGGAACTCCCACTTCTCCCTCTCTCTCTTCCATCCACGCCTTCACTCCTGCCCATTGTACCTCTTCGCGTGCTGCGTGAGGTTCCAACAAAGTTTGTCAATTGCCTGGTGGTTCGGTGCAGCTGCGCCAGCTCCTGTGCCTGCTGTCGAACCGTCCTCTCCATGCGGCTCCTCCAGTCCCCCGGAGCCTTCGAAACCTCCGGGCTCTCGCTCCTCAGTCTCTTCCCATTTTTGTTGCGCTCCAGCGGCTCAGCTGCGGTCGCGCTCGTGATAGTATGGGCGACGCGTGTCATCGACGCGTCGCCGGGAGTGCCATTCGCCACTACTACACCTGCAGCTCCCTCACATTCGTGTTTCCTCTCTGAGCTGGTGCTCTGATCCCCTCATCTGCTGCCCGGTGGGGCTCTCTCTCCCCGTGGTCGCCATCGTTCCTGGCTTGGTCGTTGTGTTGTGGACGCGTGCTCGCTCCGTTGGCGAAGTGCCCACCCTCTTGCGATGCTCCGGAGGCGCCGGGAGTGTCGTTCCGGGGTCAATTCGATGCTAGGAATCGATTTCTGGTGTCCTTTTGACGGTTATTGCTGTGGTTGACGACTTATTTTTGCGATTTCCGTTTTTGCCAAGACTTTTTTTCCGTATGTGCACTTATGGTAGCGATGGTAGTGATAGTGGTGACAGTGGTCCGGAGAATGAGAAGCATTGCCGCAACAATGGGAAGGAACGGGAATGCTACGAATGCCATGAGCTTGGCCATATTGCACATTTTTGTCCGAAGAGGAAAGCGCAAGCAGCAGCAGCGGCAAATACGACGACGACCACTGAGAACTTTTGGATGACTGGTTCGGCTACTGGGGATATTCCATCGAAGGAGAGCTGGTACTTGGACTCAGCCACCACCTCTCACATATGCGGAGATCGACAGAACTTTGTGCGGTATACGAAGTACGACAGAGTGAAGAGCAGGAGATTCGTGAATTTGTAGGAAGGGTGGCAGGCGTGGCTATCGGGTATGGAGATGTGCGGTTGAGGTTGAGGCTGCCTGGAAGTCGAATTCATGAGGTTGTAGTGAGAAATGTTGCATGTCGAAGGAGCGTACAACACGCTCTCACAATCACGGCTTATGGATCGAGGTCTGCGGATTGTTTCAGTCAATGGCTTTGGGATGAAGATATATGAGAAAGCAGTGGGTAATGGTCATCGTGGAGGACGATATGGGAAGATTGTTGCGGTGGCACCTCAGGTTGGTGGAATGTTTCGACTTGATATAGTGAAGGAGTAAGTGGATTCTTGCTCGACAGAGAAGGAGGAGTGGATGAGAGGAGTGAGTGGATTCTCGCTCGACAAGAAAGCATTTAGGGAGGATGTTCGTTTTGGAGGAGCTCTGGGCGCAGTTGAAGGTTTCGGAGGAGCGGCAAGGTACGATTTGGAGGAGCTGCGGTTTATCGTTTGGGAGGAGCTTTTGCTTGGAAGGTTGGGATGGTTTTCTATTTGTTTCTTTGTTTTTTTGATGGTTTAGGATTTACGGACGTGATAACGCCCTGGAGGAGTGTTGGAGCGGTTTGTTAAGTTCGTCATCACGTGGTTTGGGTTAGGTTTTAGCGCAGCGCCGCTTGGATTTAAGTTCTTGCTACGTGTCATTTAGATTTAGACAGTCGAGAGAAAAAGTTCGGTACAACAAGTTGGGCTGCTTCTTGTTCGTCCTCCTCCACCTGTGCTCTCGCCACTAGCTCTTCCTTCATTGCCCACTGAGCATCCTCCTTTCTTCCGCCATTCGTCTCTGCTCGTAGCTGTTGTTTCTCAATTGTTAATACTGTATTGTTCGCTGCTCTGCTTCGGCGAAACATACCGCTCTGTCATCCTTAACTGTGCCGATATATCATTTCCAGCACCCTGTCTCCTCCGAACCGTTGATCGCTTTCTCTAGTATCCAGTTACGGAGCTGGATATAGTCATTTGTTCTGGGATCCTCGTCATCTCGGTCTCGCATGTGGTACACTAAGTCGCCTATGTTCTCAGGGTCGTGGTACCACCGTTCATTACTGCTGTTGCTGCTCACGTGCAGCTGAAGTAGCATCATGCTCTGCTTCAGAACTCTCTTTGACGTTACTAAACCCGCCATTGGTTCTCTTTCTGTGCTTCTCTTGTTCTGGGTCTCTTTCTCTGGGTCTCGCATGTGGTTTTAGACGTGGTTTTGCTTGTCGTCTTGTGTATAGTATCTCGTGATGTCGCTTCAATGGGTCGGCAGTGATCTCAACCGTCCCGTCCGACAGCCGGGGACGGCAGTGCCGTCCGAGATCTTGCCAGGACGGACGGGACGGCTCCAAGACCGTCCGTCCCGTCCTAGCATATGAACGATGGCTGGACAGCCGTTGTCTGCCGATGACGGCGTTTTTGCCGTCCCCAGCCAACATCCACCGTCCACGGCTGACATAGGGCGGTTACAGAATACCGAGTGCTAAGCTCGCCATGTGATGTGGCACAGTGACTGTGCAGCGTTAAAGCCACATCACATGGCGAGCTTAGCACTAGGCGACATGAGTATATTTAACTAGATAATTTACAATCATGATTGATAATCGAGTCCTAATTGTACATGACAAGGGTTACAAATAGATGTTTTGATGAGATTATGTTTTATGTACACTGAGAAATAACATCCATGGATGTCAGTAGTTGACGGCCGGGGACGGTGAAAACGCCGTCATCGGCCATCCTAACCGTCCGTCACCATCCTCCTCCAAAATGACGGCGCCGTTTCTGTCCTACCCTAGGATGGACGGGGTTTTACCGTCCCGTCCCCGTCCTAGGTGAGGACGGACGGACGGGACGGTTGAGAACACTGTGGGTCGGGGGGTCTCTGTATAATGCATGTGGGTTTGGGTTTCTAAAGGATTATCAGAGGTCCTCTCAATCTGCTCAATTGAATTCGAATTGTTGCTGCTAAGGCACCAGAATCGCAGGCAAAAGAGAGTGTTGACGTGTTGCTAACAAGATGTAGTTGGCTAGAAACGTGATGTCTATTCTCAGGAGAAATCTCTCTAGTTGTACACAGCACCGAACCATCCATGTGACTCGAAACGTATCCCTATCCCGACTGTGTACAGCCTACATCAGGAGTGGTGGGCGGTGTGACATTCTGGGTGGCTGTCGCTAGCTTGCTCTCCTCTTCCACTTTTTTCACCTCAACCAGTAGTGTCTCAACAGTTGTCTCGAGCTTCCGGTTTTTTCATTTCAGGTCGTTAACCCGTTGTCAGAGGTCCGTTGCGTCCGCCGTCTGAACTGCCGTACGTCGCTCCAAGGAAGCAACCTTGGCCTCGAGAGTAGCCACGGCCTTGTCGTTTGATGTCATTCCGCCATTGGCCTCGACAATTACATTGTGAAGGCTCACTTTCGCAACATGTGTTTTGTTTTCGAACTATTTCCCGTTGGCTCTCTCATGTTCAGAGAACCGCGAGAGAATTTCGTCTCGTAGTACGTCAAAGGAGCATAGATACTCCTCCCATAAGCAGTGGACTGGGTTGACCTCGTCACTGTGATCGTCATCTTCGTCTTCAGACTGCCACTCCGGTACAGAATCGGAGCCGCAGTCGCTGTGGTATTTTCGTTCCCCGAAGGGCAGTCGTTGTTGCCCCTGCGTCGCGTACTGTTAGCGGGTTGCTGGGCGTTCGGTCACTGTCGCTGGTTTAAGAATAGAGGCGACTGAGGAGGAGTCGGCCTCTCTAGGCGGGGAGAAGGAGGAGGAGGAGGAGACCTGAGTCCCCTTGCTTTTCTTCGAGCAGTTCTTTTTGGGCATCGTGCCTTTGTCAGTTGTCGCGTCGTGTCCGTTTACACGTGCGCGCGCTGCTGTTGAAGTGCCCAACCTCCTCCGGCGGTCCAGAGGCGCTGGGAGTGTCGTTCCGGGGTCAATTCGAGGTTAAAAGTCGATTGCCAGTGTCCGCTTGTCGATTGCTGTCGTTGTTGTTGACTTAATTCGCCGATTCAATTTTTGCCAAGACTGCTTTTGGTGGTTGCTTCAAACAGATGGGCAAGATCGTAAAAACACCGCCGACAACCACTATAACCACCGATTGGTTTCGCCAAGCCACTTTTTATCCAATCAAATCGATTACCTTCAGAACTCTTAGGCTTCGGAGTTCAGCTATTCTGCTAGAATAGTATTTAGAAGCGCCCCAACACGTCATTACAGCTGTTAATTACCAGTTGTATATCTTACAATGTCACACTCTGAAAATCTACCTGATTTTCAGGCTTCGCAAGCCTCCACCGACTACGGGTCCTTCCCAACTCAAGTACCCACCCAACAGCATTACGATGGAGACGAAGTCATGAACCTTCCTCTCCCACCCCATATCAGTGCAAGCATGCCAGCTCAGGACAGCCTGATCAACAACTACGAAAATCCGTCCCAAGACCGCACACTTGGAGACACAAGTCACATCTACGACACGCCCATCATCCCAGGAACAATGCCAAGTTCCTACATAGATTACGCGGAAATCCACCTAGAACCATCCACGGTGAAGATGGCAGCAGAGGTGGACGATCAGGAAATATCAGAGTCAGAAACCGACCTCTCTCCTCTCTCCTCCATCGAAAGCACTCCCAGGCAGAAGCCTAGTCTCGAAATCATTCCTGGCACTCCGATAGGAAACCTGGAAGCCCACTCGGAGGAAGTTAGGGGTGCACTAGCACAATGATTGCAGCACACCTCGTCCTCAAGCAAAGTGGTGGAAACTCAGCGGGAGGGGGGAATGGATTTGACCCTGAAAAATCGGAACACGGAGGGTGACGATTGGGACAACGAAAGCGACAAAAACGAAAGTGACGAAGAAATGAAGTCACCAACCACGGTAGCCTATGAGAGAAAGGCAAGTGTCAAGCCAAAACAACCAATAAGGTGTCCCACCACACCACGCAAGCCGAGAGCAGGCCCCAATTGGCACAATCAGTGGGAAGATCAGTCCAATCACGGACAGAAAGAGAAGATTGAAGAATTGATCGGCAAAGTCGACAATATCAGAGAGTGCCAAGAGAAGGCGATCCAATTGGCAGAAGAAGAAAAAGCCCAGTGGAGTGCGCTTAGAGATTGGACAATAATGAAAACAGAGGAAGAAGGCAGAGCGAAGGAGCACAGGGTGCTAATGTCGAGCTGGAAAATGGCGATGGACGCCAGATATACCGAAACGAAGGGGCAGATGCAGAAAATGAATGACCAGCTCAATTGAATCCTTGTGTACTGCGAAATGATTGAGAAAGAAGAAGAGACGCCAAATGAGGAGAAAATGAATCAGATGGCAGACATGCTTTGGGGCAGGATGTGCAGTTATTTCGAAGCAAAGCAGAAAGAGATGGACGAAAAGGAAAAAGAAAAAACAAAAGAAGAGAAGAAGGTGATTTGCAGTCGAGTGCAGGAGGCCCTAGGAATCACAGATATGGAAATCGAAGTAAGCGAAGAACAGAGGGCCAGGGTGGAAGAAAAGGTGGAGGCGGCCCTGGAAATGGAAATTGACGGACAGAGTTTGGAGAATTCAAAACCTGCCCCAACAATTACACCAGGAGGAACGGAGCCAGAGCTAGTGGCACTCGGAAACTCAGTGCCAAAGGCACAGGCACCGGCACCACCGGCGGTACCAAGATTAATTCAGCTCAAAGGAAAAGCGAAACCTACGCTAATCGCACCACCAAAAGCCCAGGGAAGCAAGGCACCGGAAAACGCCCCCAAGGGACCAAAGGCTGAACAGAAGAAGGAGGGGGGAGCCAAGGGAGGGAAAGAGTCGCCCAAAGCACCGGCACCACCACAGCAACAGCAGGTGAAGAAACCAGAAATTAAACAGGCGACCTACATGGAAAAGTTGGCGGCGTCGGTAGCAGGACAAAACAAGAAGAATGAGGCGGGATTCCAGGTAGTAGGAAGAAAAAAGGAGAAGAAAGAAGAAAAGAAGGAGGTGAGTGGCCTGGAACCCATACCTACTAACTAGAATATGCTCGAGAACAGGAGAGTCACATTCAAGAGAAACAACGGCCTCCTGGTCTCTTTGAAGAAAGACACGGAAATCGTGTCCGAAGTTAACAGAGCACTCTGGGCACGACAGGTCCCTACACATATCAGAGTGACGGGAATCTCGACGAATATGAGCGCATCCATCACAGCACTGGCCAGGCAAAACGCATCGGCGGACATTCTAATTGTGTTCAGGGAAATTATCGTCACAGTGGCGAGAAAGGTAGACCCGGGCTTCATCGATATAGAGAAGAATGAAACCTGGGAAAGAGTAAAGATGCACGGAATCAACTTCGACCAGTACATGGCAAAGAGGTTGGGAGGGCTGGAAAGGTCAAGAGAAGAAATCCACGCGAAAAACGAAGGAGTTATTGTTCCCATGGCGATAAGGTGGATGGGAAGAGTGGCGAATATCAATGAAAAGAAGAGAAACGGACAAAAACAAGCATCATCGGTGGTATTTGCTATCATGGGGAAGAAGATGGCTCAGAGATGCCTGGAGAAAGGATTGAGAGCGGCGGGGGTGTTGCAAGAAGTGGAACGCTACGTCAATTCAGGCCCAGACACCTTCTGCGAAAGCTGTTGCGGTTCGGGACACCACGTTTCAAAATGTGGAAGGCGAGGAATGGCCAGATGCATGCTGTGTGCGGGGACTCACAGGACGGAAGAACACCAGTGCGATGTGGTCGGATGCAAAGCAAAGAAAGGGCACAACTGCCACCACAACGACAACAAGTACGCGAACTGCAAAGGGGCACACATCGCTAAAAGCAATGAATGCCCCAAGAAACAGGAAGCTACCGCAAAGGCTAGAGAAGAACAATCCAGCTGGAAGGACCGGAGCTGGGCCAACCCGAATGAGGTCACAGGACAACAGCTAGAAAAGGAAAGGAAGCAAGAAGTCAGAGAAGATGGAGCACCCAGCACAAGTGAAGCAGAGAAAAAGGTGGAGCTGGAACAAACCGTCGACAAACGAACGGGAAAAGAAGTTGAGGTTCAAGTACCGGCCACGCAGTCAGCACCAGAAATGTCGATAACAGAATCCCTATGGTGAAATTCCTACAACAAAATTGCCCGAGGAGTAGGGAGGGGACTCTGTTGGCGATTCACAAGGGGATGGAAAGGGGAGCTGATTTGGTGGTAATGCAAGAGGCGTATCAAGGATGAGGGGAAGAGTACCGAACCAGCCACCCAGGATAGAAGTTTGTTAGAGGAAAAAGAACAATGTCGGCAATCAGGGTTGATACCACGGTTGCAGTCGATGAAGTAGCAGGCCTGGGGGGGGAGGGAGACGTCCAGGTTTTTGACATCACCGATGAAAGACAGCAGAAAGTTGGATGGGTCAATGTCTACGACCAACTCTATCAAGAAAACAACATCAGATCGACAACAAGGCCAACTAGGTCGGCAAACTGGAAACAGATAATGAATGCAAGAAACGTCGTACTGTGTGGAGACTGGAACGCCCACAGCAAACAATGGAATGACCGGTGTACTCAGAGAAGAGACGCGACCTTCCTAGAAGGCCTAATTCACGACCACGAGCTGCAGGTCATGAACGACAACGAAGACACGTGCCACACCAGAATACATGACAGGTTAATAGGGTCAATAATCGATGTCACCCTAGGACAAGACGAAGTGTGTAATGACCTCGTGGTTGAAACACTTACAGAAGACGACGACGCAACACTGTCCGACCACATAATGATTCAGGTTGTATATGGGAAGAACTCTCAGGAGATTGGAACCAGCAACAGGATAACAGGATGAGACATAGACAAGATGGAGGAAAAGGATTTGAAAGAAGCGAAAGAGATGTGGAGGGGGCAGATGAAAGGGAGAAAAGTCTTGTCGGAAGAAAGCACCATAGCAGAGCTGGAAGAGGAAGCAGTCAAGATTAGGAAAGTCCTGATGGCCGTGCTCAATCAGAAAGCGAAAAAACTCAGAGTGTGTGCTCAATCGAAAAGATGGTGGAACCAGACGATAAAAGAGAAGAGGAAGATTCTGGGGTTCTGGAAAAGCGAAAGCAGAGCAGGAAGATCAAACGAGGCCAGGGATAAGCAGGCAAAAAAAGATCTTCGAAAGACAAAAAGAGCGTAGAAAAGAAATATGTGGAACACGTTCTTGCAAGAGGCGGAAGAAGAGCAAGTGTGGAGACCGTTGAAGTACACGGGACAGAAAGGCGAAGAAACGGTCAAGGCCTTAAGAAACGAGAGATGAGAGCTTATCACCTCCTGGGACAAAAAGGCCGAACTGATGAAACAGGTAGGGTTCCCAAAACCGTTAGAAGGGATCACACACGAAGCAAAAGTGGAAGGAGGCTTTACCTACTTGGAAATTGGAAGAGAAGAGGTCCGCGCAGCAGTCTTTGAACAGAGTGTCAAAAAAGCAGCAGGGCCAGACTGAATCAACTTTAAGGCAATCCGACTCCTGTGGGGATGGGACAAAGAAAGAATAGTGGGCTTGGTTCAGACAGCAATATGACTTGGACACCATCCGTCAGAATGGCAGACAGCGACAGGAGTGGTAATTCCCAAACCAGGGAAACCCGATTATCACTTGGCCAAGGCTTACAGGGTCATCGCACTTGAGAATTGCTTAGGAAAGGTAGTCGGGAAAGTAGTAGCAACGAAAATCGCAGACGAGTGCGAACGGAAACAACTACTGCCCGACAGCCAATACGGATGCAGAAAGTGGAGATCAGCAATCGATGCAGTTGGAAGGATGGTACAAAAAGTTGAAGAAGCATGGGCAAGGGGGAAAACTGCATCAGCACTTTGGATGGATGTGAAAGGAGCCTTTCCGAATGTAGCGAAAGGAAATTTGACCAAGAGAATGGAAGACATGGGATTTGAAGCCGATGTGTGCCGATGGGTAGACAGTGTATTGTCGGACAGAAAAGCAATCACGAGGATGGATGGCAGAGAAGGGAAAGTTATGGAGGTCACTACGGGGGTTCCCCAAGGGTCACCAGTTTCACCGATACTGTTCGTCATATACATATCAGAGCTATTTGAACAAGTGCAGGTGGGGATTGAAAATATGTTGGCACTTTCTTTTGTGGACGACGTGGCCTGGGTGGTCGAGGCAGATGATATTACCCAGTGCATACAGAGAATGCAGAGATGTGCCGTGAGAGTGGAAAGATGGGCCCAAAGGAATGCAATTGAATTCAACATCGGCAAGACCGAAGCAACATTGTTCTCCAAAAATCGAAATCATCCAGGATCCAAGGTCAAAATGAAGATCAAGGTTGGAGAAAACGAACTCGCGTTCAACGAGAAACCCACCAGGTGCCCAGGGATAGAGCTCGATTGAAAGCTAACGTTCCAACACTACCACGAAATTGTCATGACAAAAGCTAGAAAGGCACAGCACAGAGTCAGGACCATCACCGGAAGATATGGCCTAAATCCAGCGAATGCCAGAAAAGTTCAAACAGCCGCGGTTCATTCAGTCGGCCTGTATGGAGCAGAACTGTGGTGGAACAACCAAGTGGGAAGGGAGCAAGACCTGCAAAAGCTGATGAACGAATCGACCAGACGCACAACGGGAATGATCTGAACAACGCCGATAGTCCGCCTTATCAAGGAGGCAGGACTCAGACCAGCAAAATCGTTACTCAACAACAGACAAAGACGATTTGTGAAACGCTTGATCGAAACGCCGGACGGCCACGGAGGAGGACATATTATGAAAGGAGAGAGCAACCTGGCAAGGAGATTGAGAAAATGACTTGGTGTGAAGGGAAGAGTGGAACAAAACACCCTACCGGAACACAACATAAAAGCAGAGGCGAAAGTGATCATATCCGAGGAGGAACAAGCCCTGAAGGAAGCGCACGTTACTAGTGATGGGCTAATTTACTGGACTGATGGATCAAGGCTGGAGGATGGAAGAGTAGGATGCGCGGTGGTTTGGAAGGAAGAAGAAGAAGAAGGAGAATGGAAGAGTGAAAGTTACCACCTTGGGAAAGAGAAAGAAGTTTTTGATGCAGAATGCTATGCCATTTCGGAAGCAATAAGGATGGCAGCAGTCAGGTCAGATTGCGAGGAACTCGAGAAGGTTACAGTCTTCTCCGACTCCACCAAAGCAATAAAAAGGGTCCAACACACGAAACCAGGCCCAGGACAGAGTATCGCCATCAAGACGGTCGGACACAACCATAAACTTTTCGCAAAAGGCATCCAAGTAGTGTACAGATGGGTGCCGTCCCACGAAGGGGTGGAAGGAAACCAGAAAGCAAACAAAAAAGCGAAAGCCGCAGCCCTGGGGGATGAGAAGGGGATCAAAGCAATAGCAGAAAGATACAGAGGAATGTCACTTGCAAAAATTCAGAGGGAGGTTACAGAAGCAAAATGGACAGAAACAGAGGCATGGTGGAAGGCGAAGCTCAACAAAAAGGCAGTTTACAGAATGAATAAGAAAAGGAAGATGCCAGTTGAAGTGAGCCTAGCAAAGAAGTCGATTGCGTCGAGGTACCTGCAACTCAAGGTGGGCCACGCACTCACAGCAGTGTACTTAGAGAGGATCAAGAAGAAAGAAAGCCAGGAGTGCTGGTGGTGTCAGCACAAGAGGCAGACGAGAGACCACCTTTTCAGGTGGTGCAGCAAATGGAAGAGACAACAGGACGTCCTTTGGGAAAAGTTAAAAGTGAAGTGCAAGTGGAAAAAGGGAAGGACGAAGGTGCCAATGTCTCAGATGTTTGATACAGACGAAGCTGTCGAGCCAGTGTTAGAGTGTCTAGCTGACACAGATGTGGGAAGAGTAACGGGGGTGAGGGAGGGGGACGATGCAGAGGCAGAGGAGGGTGGAAGCAGTGATGAAGAATAGGGAGGAGGTGGGGAGAGGGGCAGAGGAGGGTGGAAAGTTGTAATTTAGTTTATGGCGGATTGGGGGGAAGAAGATCAGGAGATACGACTTGGATGGAACTTAGGTTTCGGAAGTATCTAGGAGAAGGATTATGTCATGGCCGCAAGCGGCCGAATACAATATGATTACAAACAAACAAAATGGGCAAGATCGTGCGTTACATCGCCTCACCTCCAGTGTTCCCAATGGGCCAGGCCGGCCCGCAGTCAGGTCTGCGGCCCATAGGCCAGGCCAGTCAGGGCCCCCGAAATTAAGAACTGTGCAGGCCAGGCCTACGCTTTTGAAGCCTGGCAATAACTGTGGGTGACTGGGCCAACTATAGGCTTTTTGATAATGTTCTAGTCAGTTCACGGAGGATGTCAGTCCGCGGAGTGACTAGTCAACACGCGGAGTAACAGGGCTCCTTGAACTGACTAGTCAGCTCACGGAGTGTACACACTCCGTGGGCTGACTAGTTACTTCACGGAGAATTCTACCGCAAAACCACTCCACGAGCTGACTAGTCAGTTCGCGGAGTGTTCACAAATGCCTTGCATGCGAAATGCCTTGCACGCGGAGTGTACATGAATGCCTTGCACGCATATATTCGCATGCATGTATGGGCATGCATGCGCACTCAAATCAACACATCTCCTCGCTTGGATGACAGCAGTGATGTCAACCGTCCCGTCAGACAGCCGGGGACGGTAGGCCGTCCGAGATTTCCCCATGACGGACAGGACGGCGCCAAGACCGTCCGTCCCGTCCTTACTCCACAATGACGGCATGACGGCCGGGGACTTGCCGGGGACGGTGACTTTGCCGTCCCCGGCAGTCATCCACCGTCCCCGGCCGACATCGGGCGGTTACAATATGAATTTAGATGAAATCGAAAATAACCCTGAGAGTGCACGATAAGAGACATAAATGGACCTATGCCAAGGTTTTTTGTTTGAATCATATTGTATTCGGCCGCTTGCGGCCATGACATAATCTAAACCTTTTCCGTGATACTTCTCCAGTGTGACCGTCAGGTGTCCCTTCTTGTCTCTTTGAGCAAAGTCGTATCATCCCTTTCTCCTTCTTCCCTTTTCTTCAAGCTAAAAACAAGGGTGCTGTGACACTTGTATCTAACTACAGTGCTACTAGCAACGGAGGCGGCTTCGCCGCCCATATTTTAACCGCGGCCAATAAATTTGCTTATAACCATGTCTTGGCTGGACGTAAGCAACCTAATTGGTCGAACTGATAGCCGGGTAAGCTTTGTCAAGGACTTAGACTTAGACTTAGATTTCTCTCGCGCATGCCATGATTTTCCAATAGTCGCCTTAAGTCGGATTCGAATCTGTGATAACGGCAGCCAACGTGCAGTTCCGGAGAAAGAAAGAGAAAGACAGAAAGAGGATGATTCTAATTTCTTCGAGCTAAAAGGGCTTATCTCCACCATCCCTGCACCCCTACTTTCACAACACGCCCGCTGGGGAGCTGTGGTTAATCGAGTGACATGGAGTTGGTGAGGGCAGGTATTGATCAAACAAAGCTGACTGGTCATTGTTGAGAGAAAATCAGAGAGGAAGAACGAATGTACTGAATTGTCTAATGTACAAAGAGAGAGAAAGAGAAAGTTCTATATAAGAGAGTGGACATCATGCCCGGAATGTGTCATACGTGCTCAATTCCGGGTGGATGATCGGTGCTCTCGGCTCGATGCCCCAGAAGGCTGCGGCCACACCTTCGAATGAGGTCGAGAGCCTCTGGGCTAAACTCCGAGCAGTGACGTCAGTCAACTTGCGCCAACAGTTATAATCAAGTGAAGCAGGTTGGGAGCTGACTGGAGTTAATCAAACGAAGTGGATTTGGAGTGTGGGTGGGGGACGATTGAATGAAGCTGGCGATTGATGATTATGTGAAGCTGGTTGGGTGACAATTGAGCGATGGCAGCTGGTGATAATCGAACGAAGCTATGTAGAAGCTGGAGGTTGTTGATCATACGAAGATGGTCGGTTGTGACCGAGCGAAGCTGGGTACGAACTGGCGGTTATGATGCAGCAAATCTGTGTAGGAGCAGTCAGCTATTGATTGAATGAAGCTGGCTGGTGGTGATTGAGCGCAGCTGGGTAGAAACTGGCAACTGTTGATCAAGTAATAATGGTTGGTGGTGTCCATGTGACGCCGGGTAGGAGCTGGCGGCTGTTTAAAGCTGGCTGGTGGTGATTGAGCGAAGATGGCTGGCTGATGGCGATTGAGCGAAGATGATTGGCTGGCGGTGATTGATCGAAGCTGGGTAGGAGAGGGCGGCTGTTGATTGAGCGAAGCTGGCCGGTGGTGATCGAGCGAAGTTGCGCAGGAGCTGGCGGTTGTTGATCGAGAGATTATGGTGGTGATAGAGAGCAGATTGCGGTTGTTGATCGAATAAGGATGGTGATGATCGAGTGAAGCTGGGCAGGAGATGGTGGTGTTTGATCGAGCGAAGCGGTGGCGAGTGAGGGAAGCGGGGTAGGAGCTGGCAGTTGTTGATTGAGTGAAGATAGTGGTGATCGAGTGAAATTGGGTAGGAGATGGACGGAAGCATTAGCAATTCAATCAGGTATGCTGGGAGGTTCACTTGGAGGCGCACTTGGAACTGTACTCGGCTAGCTACGGAGGCGGCTTCGCCGCCTCTGCGGCCAATGATTTGGGTTATTTCCATGTCTTAGCTGAACACAAACAACCTAACTGGTCGAACCGATAGCCGGGTAAGTTTTGCAAAGAACTTAGACTTGGACTTAGATTTCTCTCGCGAAAGCTATCGCTCTCCAATTGAGACTTGTCGTACTCTGGCACTACAGACGCAGCATTTGCTTACAGACTATTTGCATCCAGACGCAGCACTGTACACAGCATTTGCATCCAAACAAAGTACATTGTACAGTTGCAGCCTTGACTCACGGCCACAGCTTGGTTCAGTCACAGCTTTGATTTACCAGGGCATTCAATTGATTATTATACTTGATTCACGAATTTATTGATAACTATATACAAAAAAACATGGTAGATCTTGGATTAGATGCACGTGTACTTGCAGGTACACTGGGAGCCTGGCCTGGTTCTCATCTGGCAGTAGACGATTGAAATTGGCTGGACGCAATCGAGCCGGGCTGGCTCTGTGTAGGTTGGAGATGATCGAGCTGGTCTGGTTCTCGGCTGGCTGGATGTGATCGAGCCAGGCTGACTTGGGCTGGCTGTAGATGATCGAGCTGGTCTGGCTGGACGCGATCAAGCTGGTCTGGCTCTCGGCTGACTGGACGCAATCGAGCCAGGCTGGCTCTCGACTGACTGGAGACGATCGAGCTGGGCTGTTAGCATTGCAAATAAAGAGTGTGACCGGGACAGAGAGAGAGAAGTATCATACAGTTGAACTTAGAACTTAGAACTTAGAACTTAGAGTGCAAATACGGTTGAAAGTAAAGGGGTGGAAAAGGGGTCAGCCAAAAAAAGCAGGCGGCCGGGATTAACTGTACTGCGAACTCTATATCGCACCTCGCACAACCCATGCGCAGTGCTTGACATGGTATCGGCGGAGATTATCGAGCTAGACTGGATCTCTGCTGGCTGGACGTGATCGAGCCAGGCTGGCTCTCGGTTGGCTGGACGCGATCAAGCCGAGCTGACTCTCGTCTGGCTGGAGATGATCGAGCTGGGCAGGCTCTCGGCTGGCTGGACATGATCGAGTTGGTCTGGCTCTCAGCCGGCTGGACGGTCGAGCTGGGCTGGCTCTTGACTGGCTGGACGCGATCGAGCCGGGCTGGCTCTTGGCTGGCTGGTGGTGATTGAGCGGAGTTGGGTAGGTGTTGGCGGCTGTTGATCAAGCAAAGCAGGCTGGTGGTGATCGACTAAAGGTAGGTAGGAGATGATCCAGCTGGTCTGGCTCCCGGCTGGTTGGACACGATTGAACCGACCTGGATGGAAGCATTAGCAATTCAATCAGGTGTGCTGGGAGGTTCACTTGGAGGCGCACTTGGGACTGTACTCGCAGCTGGGGAGGGTGCGTTGGATACAGGCAGACTGGAGATGTTCGAGCTGGGCTGGCTCTTGACTGGTTGGACACGATCAAGCCGGGCTGGCTCTTGGCTGCCAGGAGATGATCCCGCTGGACTGCATCTCGGCTGGCTGGACACGATAGAGCCTGGCTGGCTCTCGGCTGGCTGCAGATGATCGAGCTGGATTGGATCTCGGCTGGCTAGACATGATCGAGTTGGTCTAGCTCTCGGCTGGCTGGACGGTCGAGCTAGGCTGGCTCTTGACTGGCTGGCTCTCGGCTGGCTGGTGGTGATTGAGCGAAGTTGGGTAGGTGTTGGTGGCTGTTGATCAAGCAAAGCGCGCTGGAGGGGATCGAGCAAAGGTAAATAGGAGCTTGCGAGTGAAGACGGTGGTGATTGAGCGAAGCTTGGTAGGAGATGGCGGCTTTTGATCAAGCGATGCTGGATGGTGGTGAGCGAGTGAAGCTGGGTAGAAGCTTGCGATTGCTGATCGAGAGAAGATGGCAGTTGTTGACCGAATAAAGATGGTGGTGATCGTTCGAAGCCGGGCAGTTATGATCGAGCGAAGCTGGCTGGTGGTTGTTGATTGAGCAAAGATAGCAAGTGGTGATCGAGCGAAGCTGGGTAGTAGCTGACCGGTGTTGATTGGGCAAAGGTAGCTAGTGGTGATCGAGTGAAGCTGGGTAGAAGCTGGCGGCTGGTGATTGAGCGAGGCTGGGTAGGGGCTGGAGAAGTTGGGTGGTGGTGATTGAGCAAAGCTGGGTAGCGGCTGGCAGCTGTTGATTGAGCGAAGCTGGCTGGTGGTGATCGAACGAAGCTGGCTGGTGGTGATTGAATGAAGTTGGGTAGGAGTTGGCGGCTGTTAATCAAGCAAAGAGGGCTCGTGGTGGTCCAGCTATGATAGGTAGGAGCTGGTAAGAGAAGATGGTGGTGATTGAGCGAAGTTTGGTAGGAGATGGCGGTTGTTGATCAAGCGATGCTGGTTGGTGGTGAGCGAGGTAAGCTGGGTAGGGGCTGGCGGTTGCTGAGCGAGTGAAGATGGTGGTGATCGAGTGAAATTGGGTAGGAGACTTCAAGGTTATGCACCAGAGATGAAGGTATACACACACAATGAAAACGCGGTGAGGCAGGATCGGCACATGTCATGCTGAAGTTCGAATGCCTCCAAAATGCCACGAACGAAGCACCAGACGAACGATGTTAAGCCACCGACGGCATTACGAAAGTCGACATCGTCGATTCGTCGACAAACACGATCCACGGTTCCAAAGCCATCAGGAATATCTAACCGAGATAAGCAAGTGCAGATATTCTCATTACGTTAATCGTTTCAACGTGGGCCGGAATAGGGATTAGAACGATACGCGAGCGACGATTATGCTCCGCTACTGCATGTTGACAAATTTAGGCTGAAGCTGAATCAACCAAGAATGTCGATCCGGCGACAAACACGACGTAAGGTTCGAAAGCCTGCGCTACAGCACATTGACAAATTTAGGCTGAAGCTAAATCAACCAAGAATGTCGATTCGGCGACAAACACGATGTAAGGTTCGAAAGCCTCCGCTACAGCACGTTGACAAATTTGGGCTGAAGCTAAATCAACCAAGAACGTCGATCACGGTTCGAAAGCCATCAGCAATAACTAACCGCGATAAGCAAGTGCAGATATTCTGATAACGTCAAAACGTTTCAAAGCGGACCGGAAACAGAGAATAGACGAACGATACTCGAGCGACGATTATGCTCCGCTACCGCATGTTGACAAATTTGGGCTGAAGCTAAATCAACCAAGAACGCCATGGCGGCATGCACGACCGTGAAGAAATTAGTTACCGATACGCACCAATGAGTGTTACAAAATCAAGGGTAGCAGACAAAAGAACGAATTCCAAATAGGGCTAAAAACACAAAATTTCGATTCACAAAAAAGGTTAACTACGCAACAACAGCTCTTGATAAACAACATTTCTTGTCTCCCCAGTGACGTTGTCCTCACCCATAAGTTTCCGACATGCCTCTCTATGCCTAACGCGTGAAACGCTGAAATACAATGGACCATGTGAAAAAACACTCAATCGGAGATCCAAAACAACCCTATCCAAAGTAAGGCCCTGACAACTGTTAAAGGTAGTAGCATATGCCAAACGAAGCGGAAATTGACGTCGTTGTATCGTCCAAGGACAATGGTTGGGCTGGAAGTCGAAGGTAATACGTGGTATGCAGAAGGTACGACGTTCCGAAGTAGAATCGATATGACGAATTTGGACAGATTTGTCGTGCAAACGTTCGACCACCACACGACGGTTCTTGACCAAACCTTCGTTAATGTCAAGGTTCCTCATAATAGTGCAAATGCAACCTTGCTTTAATTTCAATTCGTGTGCGGGAACCCCGTTTTTGCGTTGTAAGGCGAGGTAGTCCATAGTCGTAGCAGGATGGTTAGTTGGAATATTTGTCTCATCTTCTTTAACACGATCGAAACTGTAATACGTGACTGTATCAAGTTAGGAGAATAAATCAAGCAAACGGAGGGGGGGAAACATTCTTTCATCGTTGGGTAAACGGGCCAGCATCGACTCATTAAACATGTTGACGTAGAAATTCAAAGGGCTGAGGAAAGAGTTACGAATGCAACTTGCGGGATCTGCGAGTGTTTCCGGAGAATAGAGGAATTAAACGGTTTCATCAATATCCTCAACGTCTTCAATCATATCGAGAGGTATGTACGTTTCATCAATACCTACAACTCCTTGACCGATATTATCTACCCATTGAGCGTATTCGGGATCAGAGGCATTACCAATAGGTTCGTTTAGACGGAGGCGAATGAACGCATTCCAAAGAGGGCAAGAGACTATTGACGCGTCGACAGTTTCGGTCTTGCCAGCATAATGTACAACAGGAGCCACCTGACGAAAGTCTCCAATGCCCAAAAAAAGCTTTCCACCGAAAGGAATGTCGCGGCCAGTGCTACCCCTAAGAAGTTCATCGACACACTCTAAAGTAGACCTGTGAGCCATAGGCATCTCTTCCCAGAAAATAAGGTCTGCAGCCACGAGGAATAATGCTCGCTGAGAATTCAGTGTAAGTTTTGAATGTAGTTCGAAACCATCCTGCGAAAAAAATTAGTCGCAGTAATGACGTAACTATGGTTGACAAACCCGTGAAACCGGAATGCCGAATGTCGAATGAGCAGTGCGCCCTCTCTCATATGTCGTTACACTTAGTGCAGTGGTACCTGAGATAATAGGAATGCGACCTTCAGATCTCAGTTTTGCACAAAGAGCCAAAGCAACGTAAGACTTTCCGCGTCCCGCCCTGCCGTCAAGGTAAAAACACGTATTTGTGCGATGCACACCGGTAACAGCATCGTAAATAACATGAAATACTGCAGCTTGTTCGACATTCATCGAAGAAATCATTTGGGCGGAAAGTTGACTCAATTCGTCGATTTTATCGCTGAAAGTCTCGCGCTCAATATCTATCTCTTGAACACGTTGACCAGGGTCCGGTAGTCTGAAATGTTCTAAGCTGGAACCACGCGTGAGGAGGAGTTTATGTATATCACGTAAGGCTTCAAGGTAAGCATCCCCAATGTCATTGAAACGCTGGGCATGGTCAGCGGAAAAGTCGTCCTTATATCTTTCCCACAAATCTCACACGGGAGCGGGTATGTCAACTATCAGTTGAGCATAGAGAAAGCGTAAATGGTAAGGCGCGTAGTATAAAGAAATGGCTTCTTGTATACAAAGTTCGGCCTCGGCGATGTCGTCAAACAATCCAAGGTCTGTAGCAGCTTCTTGGAAAGTATTGTAAGTTACGCCATTGACAGTCCGAAGCTCAGTATAACTGTAAGCAGCTTTGTGCGAGAGCAGACCGCGTAGGTAGAATAGTTCACCCATACGGGGCGAAACGAATATTAATCTGCAAACGATATCGGATTTCATTCGGGCTGAAATGATCTGAGGTACATTGATACCTGGAGAAGGATATTCGAACCACTGATTGTCCGATAGGATACCGTCTTGAGGAAAAGGTTTGTGAATAAATTTGGTATAGAAGTCAGTGTACTTGAGGTCGGTGAAACGTTCATCTTGGGGTCTGGCGAAGTATCGCAACAGCTTGGTAGCAGTTGAAGCGTTACCGTGACGACGGTGCATTTGGTGAAAGTTTTCGCCTGGTAAGTGTACTGGAAGGCAACTAACACTGGGATGCTTTCTTGTTATCTCGAAACCAAATATTCTCCATGTAGCCTCGGAAGCACTGACATATCGAGCGCTGATGAAGTCCTTAATTTCGTCGACATGACAGTTAGGGTCTGATATTGAGTATCGAGTACTGTCAGGACCTTTAAAGATGTACTTGTATAAATACATAAAGATATTGACAGTGGAAGTGATTTCGACGTTAATGTGACAATCCATCAGTTCGGTTAAAAAAGGCATGTAAGGAACGACCATCTTATCCTCTTCATTACGACGCCTATACAGTACTCTTCCATCTTTATCCAAAGTAGTAGTCTCCTGCAGAGGTTCCGGATAACCATATATGCATTTACCGTCTTTGTAACAACGGTTATCCGGAGATGAAAGGTGGTCCTCTCGATGTATGTTAAATCTCAAAATCATCTCCCGCAGGCCTGGATGTTCTATGTTGTCAGGCAATTCGGCCATGATAACAGAGTCAATCATTTCAACGGGTAATTCGGGATGTATCTGTGACATTGTCAGACGAAAACTTAGTATTGTAGTTATAGTAGACAAACAAAAAAAACAAATCTACGGTAAGATATCATAAAACTAAGGGTAGCTACTTTCAAGACTATATGTGCATGCGGCAATCCTCTCTTCTGGAATTCTATAACATTGACTTGATAAACCAATTGACCCAAATTTGCACTGAGACGGTAGTTAGATACAGCAAGTATGATCAAGGAAGGAATTAACCTACGAAATAGATTTCATCATCAATGAAACGCGAGATTTGAAAGCGCGTACGTCGACTCCAGGCTGATCAGAGGCTGTCTGACCAGGGTAAAGACGTTCCTTAATCTCTGGCCAGTTTGGATTCGTGGTAACCGTAATGAATAACGAAGGTTTTCCGAATTCGCGACATAAAGCTAACGCGTCCGCCATTTGTTCACAAGCCCAACTTCGGGACCCAATCCAATGTGATCCCAAATGATAGTCGATATCTCGGTCACCGCCGGCTCTATTGATCAATCCATGACGCCGGTAATCCAAACGTTCGTCCTCCATGCGGGAAAACATGTCAACCAAGTATTCATTCGTGAGTCTACCCAAAGAGCGGAAACGTTCGTCATTCTGCAATAGTCGCATTCGGTAGTATTTCATCTGCGTCAATTCAGGATGTCTGTTTTCACTCCAACCCGACGCAGCGTGAAAGAAAATCATAGGATATTGAAGAGACTCATAATGGCTGGAGAGAATGTTAACGAATTCGCCTTGGTTGGAAACCGGGCTGTTACGCCAAACATATACACTCCGAGGGGAATGGTTGACAATGGTGTTAGTGTGCAAGATAGCGGCAATCTCGTTCGAAGCGGTAGGTTGATTCTTAAGCTCCGAAGCATAAGGGACTCCCGGTGGTTGATCTCGCAGCATACGAAACTTATCAACATATGGATTAGATTGACGTAAATGTAACTCGATACGCCGAACGACATCATCGTCGACACGCTGCTCGGCAGCTACTCGAATCCGCTCGTCGGGTGCGTAGAAAAACCAACGGGCGGGATGTTGACCACGAGAAACGTCCAACATACGGTGATAAGTGCGCCTGCAAAGTACGACAGAAGATGGCGTAGGTAAGTGAACAAAGCATCCGTTGGCTTCAGTACCAATGGTAGAAAAACAGAACAGATTGTTAAGTTTCCTCGACATTTCCGAAGCCCGCCCATTAGAGAGTATAACGTCCACACCAGCAGGATATTCGGGCAGATCAACAGAAGGAAATTTTCCCTTGAAACAACATCATTTGGAATCGTTCGATTCTGTATTAAGCATCATAGTCCCACATCTACCACAACGCCTATCTTCTGGCCAGCGCAAAGACAAAGTATCAACACGTTGCGAATGTAGACTGTTCCACCAGTTGAAACCGGCCCCATTAGACTGATGTTGGGCTGATCGATATCTCGCTCGATGGCTTGCGCGATCACGTTCACGACGATCTTCTATTGTACGTGTAGGGCGTGGTGTTGGTGTAACGGAAGGCTGGCCACTTTGACGAAGACGTTGACGGGCAAGACGGTTACTCTTACGACGCTCTCCAACTGATACTGGACATCGAGGCATGTCTGATTTCAGGACGCTCTCAACAACAGGAATGAAGAAAAATATCACGGTTTATATAGAGCACGAAGTTGATAACACTTAAGCGAAGGTCACAAAACGGACAGTCACGAAGATGATAGCAGCTCATAATAAGTTAATATGACAAATAAAGCAAATCACATCGTAGAGCCATTGCACAACAATCAAGAACTATCGCACAACAATCACGAACTTGAAACCTTCCGACGAGTTGATTTCCTGAGATTTTTAGCGACAACAACATCATCTACGCTAGAAGCAGGCTCTTCATCACCCTCGCCGTCAGCTTGGTAGTACGAAATTTCGTGGAGTATGTCGGTATCCCCCGAATCATCAGGAGAGGCGGCAGGAGTAGTCAACGAAGAAGCTACACGATAAAGTCATGACAAATGCAAATTGTACGACAGGTTACTTACTGGAAGATGTATCACCATCTAAAACGGTAATAAACTCATTTGGAGAAATCGTTACAGTACGTATGGGGGTGGGAGATGAAGGCGTACGTTTACGTTTCCCAGTGGCGGCCGGAGGAGTAGAACACGGCAAATCCGCCGAAGGGTTTCCTGCTTTTGACGTTGGAGTCAAAGGATGAGCTCGACCCCAGCCTTTCTTGCGAGGAGTGCCGGCTGGAGTGCCATCACCAACAGAAACCTCCTCGGACGTGGAAGAAGATTTAGGTAAAAACGAAAATTCCTTAAGCATAATAATCAGCATACCCGACACCTTATCACGACCAAACAAATAACCATGATCGTTAACCAGAGAGTTGAGCTGCGGAAGTGCAGTCTTATTGAATCGTTGGTTGGGAGGCACAACGACGCGTACGATAAAATCAACCGAATGATTGAATTCCTTCATCCAACAGGCAGTCTGCACATTGTAGCCGCGATACGGACCATATTCCGGTAGATCTCGGTAAACCGCCTCGACTCTGCCGCAAATGTGAATAGGGCACGGCATGGCATCAGGAGGGTTATTGACGTCAGCGTTTAAACTTCGAAGAAACATTACTAAAAGCCAAAAAAGGCAAACTGAGAATGTGAGAAACGCACGATTGATGCATACTAACGTCCAACACCAAAGGTCTTGATGTTAAGGCGACAAATTTCGCGCACACATAGACAATATGACCGGGAGAGTAATATTCCGTACCGCTGGGGAAGAATGCAGTAACCGAAGCTTCAATGTTGTCGATAGAGACTGTCGATTCCAACTTATTGTATTCGGGTGTTCCTGAGATGGGAACAAAATCGGGCACGGGTACGGTAGCAATATAACGTTTAGATCTTGGTTGCGAGGCGGCAATCATGACTTCGGACTCCAAACAAATATATCGTGAATATAGGCCGAGGCAAATTGCAAGGAGGATGACATTTTCCGTATACGATTCCGTGAGATCGAACGAATTGCGATACGTCAGAGTAGATGCCGAACGTAATAGGAGAAAGCCGTCAGACTTATATTTCGTGTAGGAGAGACGATACGCTGGGAAAAGGTATAGACAACGGAGGAGGAGGATGCGGAGAGCACACACATCGAAAAAAACGGTGAAGCAGGATGGGCACATGGCATGCTGAAGTTCGAATGCCCAAAACACCACGAACGAAACACCAGATGAACGATGTCAAGCCACCGACGATATTACGAAACTCGATATTGTCGATTCGGTGACAAACACGATACACGGTTTGAAAGCCATCAGGAATACCTAACCGGGATAAGCAAGTGCAGATATTCTCATTACGTCAATTGTTTCAATGTAGGCCGGAATAAGGATTAAACGAACGACAGGCGGGCGACGATTATACTCCGCTACTGCATGTTGACAAATTTAGGCTGAAGCTGAATCAACCAAGAATGTCGATCCGGCGACAAACACGATGTAAGGTTCGAAAGCCTCCGCTACAGCACGTTAACAAATTTAGGCTGAAGCTAAATCAACCAAGAACGTCGATCACGGTTCGAAAGCCATCAGCAATAACTAACCGCGATAAGCAAGTGCAGATATTCTCATAACGTCAAAACGTTTCAAAGCGGACCGGAAACAGAGAATAGACGAACGATACCCGAGCGACGATTATGCTCCGCTACCGCATGTTGACAAATTTGGGCTGAAGTTAAATCAAGAACGCCACCGCGGCACGACTGAGAAGAAGTTAGTTATCGATATGCAACATTGAGTGTTAACTACGAAATGAAGGGTAGCAGACAAAAGATGGCACGAATACGGTCACAGCGATCGTAATTGATGCCTCAGAGTATACGATAGTGACGATGGAGTTGCGGTTCTAGGTAGGGTGTCACACGGGGACGGTGGGGCGGGTACCGGGCGAAACTCGTCGGGTAAAAACCTGCGGGGTGTGGCAAAGACTGCGGGGAGGATTCGGTATACAGGATACCTGCGGGGTAAGAGGAAACTTGCAGTCCGAAGTTTTAACCTGCGGGGAAGTGCAGGGAGATCGCCAGACCGCGGGTTGGAACTATGATACATTTGTAATTACATACTCAATCCCCACATACGCTACTTATGTACTCTTGCAAGCCCAATGCTGCTCTGTCTTCATCCTCCACCTCAGTTTGATTTCCATCATCTGCAAGGGAAATTGAAATGACTGGGAAGAGGCTGCCTGGCGTTTGCGTTGCCGGGCCTGGGTTTTTCGCTTTGGTGGCATGGTGAATTTGGGTACTGAATTGGATTGGAATCACCAGCTGACAACCGGGATATTTATTCATCAAGATAGTATAAACCGTCATTCTGATTTGGATGGTGGCAGCACCTGCTCAGGCCATATGGTGGCCAGAAAACTCTAATGACTACTGGCAGAGTCACCTCTACGTCACCATCCTATCACAGAGACACTATGCTATACTAGATTTCCTTCGATCTCCACGCACACCTTACATCACCCGCGGTCTGGCGTGTATACCCGTATGACTTTGGGACGTCAAACATACCCGCGGGGATGTGCAAGTTGCCAGCCCTGCCCGCCCCGCGGCGAGTTCGCCATCCCCGTGTGACACCCTAGTTCTAGGGTAGCAGACAAAAGATGGCACGGATACGGTCGTAGCGATCGTATTTGACACCACAGAGTATACGATAGTGACGATGGAGTTGCGGCTCTAGCTAGCTAGATGTGTGACGTCGAGCAGATAGGGTCTGTACGACGCGAAGACCAATCAGAGGCCACGAACTTGTGAGTCTCAAATAGCCTAAACGGAAACGTGTTTCCCCGCCAATCAGAATGCTTCGTGATGACCTTGCATGAAGAGAAACGACGTGTATATACAATTAATAACATGAGTAGGTGCGAATTATATGTACTTATACCAAATTCGTATAAAACTAGGTACAACTAATCCAGTCTATTCTCTTGACCTCAATGCAAGATCATTAGGCATCTGTTCCATTCGTACCATATCAGACTCCGTTGCTCCAAAGATTAACCCCTGCTCCACCCATGATTTCAGGCTCCGCATCTATTTATATCTCTTACAGCGCGCTCTCAGAGCTATTTTCAATTCATCTAAATATATTTTGTAACCGCCCGTTGTCGGCCGGGGACGGTGACTTCACCGTCCCCGGCCGTCTTTGCCGTCCGTCCCCGTCCACGTTCAAAAAGACGGCACCGTCTCCGTCTGGCCCAAGGACGGACGGCGGCAAGCCGTCCGTCCCCGTCCTTAGTGTTCCCGGACGGACGGGACGGTTGATTTCACTGGATGACTGAGACGGAATCAATTGAATGGTGGCTGGTACTACCCGAGGCAATGCTTTCTATGAATCGACAAGTCCACTCAACAACCTCATAGAGTCCGTATGAGATTGTCTTTAAGCAACTTATGCCAGATCGTCCATGTATATCAACTCAGCGGTCAACAACTGTTGCAATCGACAAGCACCATGATACGGATGGTCTTCCGCTTCCACTCACACATACTCTTTTAGACTCTACTCCCGAATCATTGCCTATTGATCCACAACTTCTTGCAACCATGAGTGACATAGGAGATACTCTGAACCAGCAATCACCAGTAACTAGGCAGGCGGCTGCTGTTCCAGAAGCAACTCAAGAGGAAGATCTGCAGAGGTCTCAAGCTGATGACGAGAGAGCAGATGAGAGAGCAGATAAGAGAGCAGACGAGAGGGTAAACGAGAGGGCAGATGAGAGAGTGGGCGAGAGGGCAGATGCGCAAACTGATGGGCAGAGGGATGTTGCTATTGATGCCGTTGTCCAATCACTAAATGAAGAGGTTACTGCAAATACCCAACACAAGGTCATTGCGATGGAGCAGAGATATAATAAAGCTAACAAGGTTGCCGCCTTAGAGGAGTGGAGGCCACCGCTGTGGCAGCCACTCCGCCTGAACTCTCCCGTTCTAGGCCGGATGCCCTTCTCCAGTGTTCTTAACCGTCCCGTTCCCTGCCGTCCGTCCGCAGTGTTGTCAACCGTCCCGTCCGACGGCCGTCCCCGGCCGTCCGTCCGAGATTCCTCCAGGACGGACGGGACGGCGCCAAGGCCGTCCGTCCCGTCCTTACTCAAGACGGACGGAATGTCGGCCGTCATTCACCGTCATCGGGCGGTTACGCTTTATCTTTAGGCGAGACCCAATCGAGCCCAATAATGTTATACAGGCTTCAGAATGTATCAAATCCTGGGTGCAGAGGGCGTAATATTTGGAGAAACAGAGTCAGAAATAGTATGGACGGAGCAGATACTCACAGATCTTGCATCACGGTCAGAATAGTAATTGAAATGATGTTCGTATAATTTTCATTATGTGTGCTAAGACTTCTCCGTCGACGGCCGTCCTTTCCGTCCGTCCCCGTCCGGCCTGAAAAAGACGGCGCCGTTCCGTCCTGGTTCAGGACGGACGGCAAGCCGCCGTCCCGTCCCGTCCTCAGTGATGTCGGACGGACGGGACGGTTGACAACACTGTCCGTCCGAGATTCCTCCAGGACGGACGGGATGGCACCAAGGCCGTCCGTCCCGTCCTTCCTCAAGGCGGACGGAATGTCGGCCGTCATCCACCGTCATCGGGCGGTTACTATATATCTTTAGACGAAACCCAATCATGCCTAATAATGTCATACAGGCTTCGGAATATATGACATCCTTGGTACAGAAGGCTTAATCTTTGGAGAAACAGAGTCAGATATGGTATGGATGGAGCAGATGCTCACAGATATTGAATCACTGTCAGAATAGTAATTGAAATTATTTTCGAATAGTTTTTGTTATGTACGCTAAGACTTCTCCGTCGACGGCCGTCCTTTCCGTCCGTCTCTGTCCAGCCTCAAAAAGACGGCGCCGTCTCCGTCCTGCTCTCGGATGGACGGCTTCTTGCCGTCCGTCTCCGCCCTGAGCAATCCCGGCTGAACGGGACGGATGCGAACATTGCCCTTCTCAGAGTTTACCTTCGGCCGCCGCCAGCCATCCGTCAGGCCCCGCCCACCAATTCGCTTCCACTAGCCTTCAGTCAAGCTGAACCATATACTGTATACATCATCGTGATCCCTATAATCGGATGCGTCTTGGACGTACTGACGCAATTACAATTACATTGTGTTCCATGTTATCGTTTGAATCCGGCTCATCATCCTCATTCATTGCCCTCCTCCTCTTCCTCCTCCTCTTCCTCCCCAGTGACCTCTTACTCCTCGAGAACTTCCTCATCCTCAGAATCCAGTTCTGTCAAATCACTGCTATCATTGGCAGTATCCTCAGCAGATGTGGGATCAGTATGCGCGCAAGCATCTCCTTGTGCATCCGATCGACGGCGTTTTTGATTGGGACTTGGCTCCGGTTGAGCTGATCTTGTAATTCGTTCGAAATTGAATGTACCTGATGGCGCAGCAGAAGCTCCAGTATTTATGCATTGCGCACCACCATCTCGGCCATGGCAATGAAGTGTGCACTCGGCTTTTGCTTTGAAACACTTGCAACGAACAGTAACTAGTGTAGTTGCCTTTACACCTTGAATGTACTCAATTGCGCTGCGCTGAACGTAAGCGGTTGCGCTGATTGAATTCAGCTGGATAGAGCCAGCAGAGTGTACGTACATGCCAGTGCATGCACATACATGCGTGCAGAGCAGAGTATTTGAAAAATTTGACCGACTCCGTGAATGAACTAGTCAGTTCACGGAGGTGGGGTACTTTCTCCGTGAACGGACGGTTCGTTCACGGAAGGTGGGCCTCCGTGAACTGACTAGGTACTCCGCGGAGGAACCGCCTCCGTGAATGGACTAGAACAGTATGTACTGTTGAAGATTCCAGTCGAACAGTGTTGTCAACCGTCCCGTCCATCCGACATCTGCTGACATCCATTGATGATTTGCGAGTCATCACACATAATAGATATTTAGTTACAATAAACACATTTCTCCACGATCTTGACTGTGAAGCAAGATCCTTCAACATCTGCTCCATCCGAACCATATCTGACTCTGTTGTTCCAAATATCAAGCCCTGATGCACTCATGATTTCACGCATTCTGATGCCAAAAATATAAATAAACCTATTTATATCTTGTACCACGCGCTCTACAGTTACAGTATATGTATCAATAGTAACCGCCCGATGTCGGCGGTGTTGACGGTAATTTGACTAGACGTCATTAACTCAAGGTTTAGCCCTGTGGCTCTCAATGCCAGAACCTGCCAGAACCTTCTCTCGATCTTAAGGTTCCCATAGTCAGCGAAAGGCTGCTTGGTGTCGGCGAAAGCTGCTTCGTAAAAGTTTGTTTTAGATCATATATATACACGCACTTTGGACCTGTATCTAGATAATCAATCCAAAGAGCAGGTCTCAACAGTCCTTCCTTTTCTTCGTTTCAACAGGCCGGTGACGGTGGATGATGGCCGATGACGGTATTTATGCCGTCCCCGGCCGTCATCGGCCGACATGCCGTCCTCAGCGAGCGAGGACGGGACGGACGGCATTGGCACCGTCCCGTCCGTCCTGCAGATATTGCGGACGGACGGCCGGGGACGGCGGTCGGACGGGACGGTTGACAACACAGCAGTTGAACATAGATACTCAACACATAACGAGCGCTTCTTCTGCAGGGCGATTGAGGTTAACCATGGCAATCGTTATGCTTTGCAATGTGAATATGGTGTTCTTCAAGGATTCTAGCGTACCAAAAATATTGACCGCCTCGCCTCTACGATTCCTCATCAGCTCCCGGAATTCAAGAAGGCTAGCCATCGAGAACTTACCCTTCGGGAAGCTGAACGCCTTCAGTCCCCTGCAGAAGTCATCCATGAACGTTGTGGGTGTAAAGGCAACTGTGCTGTAGTACGTTGTAAGTGTTTCAAAGTGAAAGTCGATTGCACACTTCATTGCCATGGCCGAGAGGGTAGTACACTTTGCACGAATACCGGAGCTTCTGCAACTCCATCTGGAACTTTCAATCTTGCACACAACACTCAGCCTGAGCAAAGATATAATCAAAAACGCTGTCGAGCAAATACACAAGGAGATGCTTGGATGTGGACTCATTCTATATCCGCTGAGGATACCGCCGATGAGAGCAGTGATTTGACAAAACTGGATACTGAGGAGGAAGTGGTCCCGAGGAGGAAGAGGTTACCGAGGAAGACGAGGAAATTGTGGAGGAAGATGAGACACTTTGAAATGATGGCATAGAGCACAGTATAATTATAGTTGCACGAGGACGTTGAGCGATTGTAGGGATCACGATGATGATGTACTGAGTAATGATTATTTTTGATTTAGTATCATTGGGAAATATATGTATCGGTCAGTTCACGGATCCGTGAACTGACTGGTTTGTTCACGGAAGGTGGGACTCCGTGAACTGACTAGTCACTCCGCGGACTGACATTCTCCGTGAACTGACTAGAACAGATAATAGTGTACGCCACCATTGCGGTTGGCAATCTGTAGTGGTTCGGAGTACATTCTAGTAGTCTCTAGGTGTTGCCACTCAGTTCTTCACAATATACGACTCACACCATTGGCTTCCATCATCTATGCATATTGTTGTACCGAACTTGCTCTCTCGACTGTCTTAGTCTAAATGACACGTATGCAGAACTTAAATACAAGCGGCTCTGCGCTGAAAACCTAACCCAAACCACGTGATACGAACTCAACAAACCGCTCCAACACATATGTGGTGTTCTAGTTCATTCACGGAGGCGGTTCCTCCGCGGAGTACCTAGTCAGTTCACGGGGGCCTACCTTCCGTGAACGAACCGTCTGTTCACGGAGTCCGTACCCCACCTCCGTGAACTGACTAGTTCGTTCGCGGAGTCAACGAAAAATTATAACTAGTGGGCTTGCTCTTCCTTCTGACACGCGCATTTACATTCAGTCATATACCAACAATTACCGAACAGAAACGGACGCAGAAAGGAAAATCCGAAACGAAATAGTAAACGAAGCATAAACAAGGTTGCCGCCTCGGAGGAGTGGAAGCCACCGCTGTTACCGCCACTCCGCCTGGACTCTCCCGTTCTAGGCCGGACGCCCTTTACTGGGTGTAGAGTCGAAAACAAAGAACTTGAAAAGAACACAATATATCCATGATGCGGGTGGGTGGGTTGATGCTGACGGCGCTGCTTGCCCAAACTCTGCCCCTCCGCCCCTCCTATATACTGCTCTCCTCGCTCCTGACTTCCTCCCGCTCTGTCTCCAACCCAAACTCAAACTTCAGCTCAAACTCAAACTCAGGGTTTACCTTCGGCCGCCGCCAGTCATCCGTCAAGCTCCACCCACCAATTCGCTTCCACTAGCCCTCAGTCAAGCTAAACCATATACTCTATAAACCATCGTGATCCCTACAATCGAATGCGTCTTAGACGTCGTGACGCAACTACAATCACACTGTGCTCCATGTCATCGTTTAAAACCGGCTCATCTTCCTCATTTCCCTCCTACTTGCCCTCCTCCTCTTCCTCGTCCTCTTTCTCCCGAGTGACCTTTTCCTCCTCGGGCATCGAGCCGAGAGCACCGGTCATCCACCAGGACTTGAGCACGACATCTGGCTCCGGATGTTCGGCCCCGGATATGACTTGACTCTGGGCCGGCACCAGGTATGGCACGTACCGGGCATGATACCCATTCTCTTATATAGAGCTTTCTCTTTCTCTCTCTTTGTAATTTAGACAATTCAGTACATTCGTTCTTCCTCTCAGATTTGCTCTCAACATCAGTATGCGTGCAAGTATATCCTTGTGTATTCGCTAGAGGGCGTTTTTGATTGGGACTTGGCTCCGGCGGAGCTGATCAGGTATTTCGTTCGAGATTGAAAGTACCTGATGGCGCAGCAGAAGCTCCAGTATTTATGCACTGCGCACCACCATCTCGGCCATGGCAATGATTGGCCCAGTCACCCATGGTTTCCACCAGCGTGAAGCCTGTAGATATAGGCCGTTCATCGACCTGGCCTGTCACGCGCGGGCCAGGCCAGTTCTGACCTGAAACTGGCCTGCCTGGCCCATTGGGAACACTACTCACCTCTAGTCCCTAGTATTAAAATCCGGACCCAAGTAGCAGCAAATGGCCGAACCCAATAATCAAACGCAACTAAAATCATTGAACCGATGACGGATTCGACTGAACAGATTCTCAGATAGCGAGCGAGACACATTTCACGAATGCCAAGACTTCACCATGGCACCATCGTGGTGACATCTTCCGTCTTACATTGGCTTCGCGAGGATAGTAGGTAGTGAGTCCGTAGTAAAATGAATATACGGCTCTAAGTTACCAGGGATAATGTAAGAGGGGAGTCAACCTTGACTATAACCATAGGACCAGTGTACCTAACCGGCCCGGCCGGGCCGCCCTTAGCGGCGGCTTTTAAATGAGGGCCGGGCCGGGCCTGCAGGCTTTTCCGGCCGGCCGGGCGGCTTTTACTTGGCGGCCGGGCGGCTTTTTTCTTGGCGGCCTGCAGGCTTTATTTGCCAACTTATAAGTTCAATAGAACAAACATAAACAACATATTTTGTTTAAATGACACCCATTGCTGCTGCCTAAAGTCCTAAACTAAGAAAACCTCCAAAGTAAATTCAACCATGGTCTATCATAAGTTCATAACCCTGCCATCGGCCCATCACTGTAGTCCAAGACTCCAAATATCCACCTATTCTTTGCAGGCTTTTCATATATCTGCAGGCCGGCCCAGGCTCATTAAATCACGTGCAGGCCGGGCGGCTTTTGGTTCAGGCCGGGCCGGGCCGCCGTTAGCACAGGCTTTCAGAATGGAGGCCGGGCCGGGCCGGGCCGCTTAGGAACACTGCATAGGACGTATTCGTCTCACACTGGAAAACTTACGACAACAAAAAGATGGGAATTTTACTTCCCGACATGCAAACAATAATTTTGAGCATACAAACCTGTGAGAACTACGAAATACTTACGCAGGATATTTATTTAGAGTACATACAAATTCATCTCACGAATGACGAACGATCAACGAACGAGCGTCCGCACCTCACAGAAGTTCACGAGAGTACAGCAGCAGCGACGAGCACATTCAGCCCTCGATCGCAAAACAGAAAATGAGGCGGGAGTCAGTTTGACCCTCAACGGAAGGGACTCGGCGGCGGGAATCCATGTCACAGCTAAAAGTGATTATACGAATGGTGGCCTCGGACGTGGCAGTGGTGGAGGACGATTGAATTGGAACTGGTTGGAAGCTTCGGATCAATTATGAAGGATGGAATCCGCTGATAAGGGCAGTGGAAGGGGAAATATTGCTATTGGTAGAGGGCATGCGGGTGCAGTTGGAAGTCTGCTCTGTGTCTTTGATACGAGTACCCAGCCTGAATATGATATGGCCGATAAGGAGGAGGTAACGGCCGTCAAGTGAAATTCGGAGGAAGCTGGTTGACCAATTAGAGGGCGGCGAAGGGCACAGGCATACAGCGAGCGATAGTTCTGTGGGTGGCAACAAATGGAGTTTTTCTCTTCTGATACCTGCCTCTAGAGTTTGTTCGCTGAGAGCTGCATCTACAGATGTGGTTGGTTAAGATTTAAATTACTATTGATTGGAAAGTACAGGGGATGGGAGATCGTGCAGATGCATGCAACCGAATTCAGCCAATGTATGCTTTTTTGGTTATACACTTAATCGAGCTGTTGAGGAGATTCAGATGAGAAGTCCGCGGTGTTGAGGGTTGAATAGAAAGCCAATAATCGAACCGATATTTACAGTTCTTTGCCGGGGGTGTGATACCTTATACTCTGAGGTGTCCATTCTCATTGGCGCGGTGCAACGTTTCCGTTTAGGCTATTGAGCCTGACAAGTACGTCCCTTCTGATTGGTCTTCGTGACGTATCCATTGTCACTATCGTATACTCTGAGGTGCCAATTACGATCGCTGCAACCGTATTCATGCCATCTTTTGTCTGCTACCCTGCATTTCGTAGTTAACACTCAATGTTGACTTCTCGGTCGTGCCGCCATGGCGTTCTGGGTTGACTTAGCTTCAGCCTAAATTTGTCAACATGCAGTAGCGGAGCATAATCGTCGCTCGCGTATCGTTCATTTAGTCCCCGCATTGAAACGTTTGACGTAATGGGAATATCTGCACTTGGTTATCCCGGTTAGGTATGTGCATCGTGTTTGTCGACTGATCGACGATGTCGAGTTTCGTAATGTCATCGGTGGCTTAACATCGTTTGTCTGGTGCTTTGTTCGTGGCATTTTGGGGGAATTCGAACTTCAGCATGCCATGCTTCACCACTTTTTTCGTTGTGTGTGCTCTCTGCCTGCTCCTCCGTTGTCTATCCTTTTCCCAGCGTATCGTTTTTCCTACGCGAAATATAAGTGTGACGGCTTTCTACTGTTACGTTCAGAATCTACTCTGACGTACCGCAATTCGTTCGATCTCACGGAATCGTACACGGAAAATGTCATCCTCCTTGCAATTTGACTCGGCCTATATTCACGGTTATATTTGTTTGGAGTCCGAAGTCATGATTGCCGCCTCGCAACCAAGATCTAGTAGCGGAGCATAATCATCGTTCGCGTATCGTTCGTTTAATCCCTATTCTGGCCCACATTGAAACGATTGACGTAATGAGAATATCTGCACTTGCTAATCCCAGTTAGGTATTCCTGATGGCTTTCAAACCGTCAGTGGCTTAACGTTGTTCGCCGGTGCTTCGTTCGTGGCATTTTGGGGGCATTCGAACTTCTACATGCCATGTGCCCACCCTGCTTCTCCACTTTTTTCGCTGTGTGTGTACTGCGCCTCCTCCTCCGTTGTATATACCTTCTTCTGTGCAGCATAACTTTTATGTCGACGTTGATGTCACCTCTGTCGTCTTGTGGTTTCCTCAGGATTTTTGATATAGCATGGTGTTGCTCTCTCGTATATTCCTTTTCGAATGACATTTGCTCTGCTTCAATACATTTCGTTTTCGCTTACATATTCAATTTATAGAACGTTCTACACCACCAGCAAGCATCGCTTGATCAAAAGCCGCGATCTCCTACCGAGCTTCGCTCAATCACCACCCAGTGATGTCAACCGGCCCGTCGGACGGCAGCGACCTCGCTGATCGCAGCACTGCCTCTTTTGACAGAGGGACCACTGGTGTTATTCGGAGCATTCCCGTCGTCCGTCTGGCTGACTCGTTCACCAACGTCTGTAGGTCTTGTTCCCTTCCAACCTGATCGTTCCACCACAGTTCCGCTCCATACAGGGCGATTGACTGCACTGCGGCTACCTGGATTTTTCTGGCGTTTGCTGGGTTTAGTCCATTCCTTCCGGTAATGGCCCTGACCCTGTTCTGCGCCTTTCTCGCTTTTGCCATTACGACTTCATGGTGGTGTTGGAATGTTAACTTTCGATCAAGTTGTACCCCTAGACATCTGGTCGGTGTTTCGTTGAATGCGACCTTGTGTTCTCCCACTTTAATTATCATCTTCACCTGCGATCCTCAGTGATTCCATTTTCGGGAGAATAGTATCGCTTCTGTCTTGCCGATGTCGAACTCCACTGCGTTCCTCTCGGCCCAGTGATGTCAACCGTCCCGTCGGACGGCCGATTCCCCCAGGACGGACGAGACGGCGCCAAGGCCGTCCGTCCCGTCCGTACTCCACAATGATGGCATGACGGCCGGGGACTTGCCGGGGACGGTGACTTTGCCGTCCCCGGCAGTCATCCACCTTCCCCGGCCGACAACGGGCGATTACAGAATATATTTAGATGAAATTGAAAATAGCTCTGAGAGCGCGCTCTAAAAGATATAAATAGATGCGGAGCCTGTAATCATAGTTGGAGCAGGGGTTAATCTTTGGAGCAACGGAGTCTGATATGCTACGAATGGTACAATGTGTCAGAGGAATCATAGAAATGGCTGTCGCCATTCCTCTGACACACCCCAACTCCTTCTACTCTTGCATCGAGGTTACACCGTCCCCTGCTGACATCGGGCGGTTACAGTATGAATTTAGGAGACATCGAAAACAGCCCTGAGAGCGCGTGGTAAGAGATATAAATGGACCCATGCCGGTGCTGTGACACTTGTACTATATATAGCCTTTGATGAATGTACTCTACGGCTGCCTGGAACAATTGGTTGGCTACGCTAGCTTCTTTTCGCTCCGTCTTCATTCGTTAATTTCCAAATGTCCAATCGTCCAGTAATCAGAATCCACTTGCCTCAGCAGCGCCACCCACCATTATGTCGACCAACCTCGCCCCCGCAGCCAGGATAGAATAATAGCCCCACCCTCCTCTAAAACCTCTACCAAGTACTTTGCACATACAATCACGCGAACCGCAGCATCCCTTTCGATTTTACTTGATACATCGACCTTCAGCCATATCTTAAGATGTCTCTTTTGGGACTACGAACAAAGAAATACAAGCAGTCGGATCCAGAGGTGAACGAGCAGGGGTACCTTCAGGTAAGTGGGAAATCGAGTGTGGAGGTTGGATAACTTTACTGATGCCGTCGGGATCTGGATGGTGGCTGACTATGACCTAGCCGGCATTAGAGCAAGATGGCCTTTTCCCTCTCGTACCTATACGATCCACCGAAGACTACAACATCAAGTTAGGTGCTTCACAAAATATCTCCGGTGGACCGAGCATCGGTCACACAGCTAAAAGCTGCAATATCACTGCCCGATACAACACGAGCAGCAGTAGCGGGAACACAATTATGACCAACAGCAACAATACTGTAGACAACACTCGCACCTACAACCACGCCATGCACAATGAATTCCAAGGCTCGGAATTTTATGGGCCCGTACAATTTGGTGTGTCAACCTGTTCTGTATTTGGATGGGCAACATCATCAGCTGACACCTCTGTTTCAGGAGATAACTTTTACCAAATCCCGAAACCGGACCCTGACCATACGATACTCCGTCGAACCCAAGGAGATTTAGATAAGCTAGGTAGTTAATCTTGTTTAAAGAAGAAGATAAATTATAATTCTCATAACTGACTCCACCTGCTCCAGTTCAAACGATTGGTTGGAATATTCTCTACGCCAGTTGTCTGTCATCTGCCAGGACGAGCAGCTATCCACGATCCCACCTTTTAACCTAGACGAGCCAAAGCATTTTTGGATCTCCAAAACATCGACTTTAAGCAATGGCAATCGGCTAAAGCTCCGCAGGCGCTATTGCTATCTGCACCACATGGCCATGGAACGACGGAGGTTTGCTCGCACATTATCGACCTGGAGAAGGCCTCTGAGACAAATGTACCTTTGTTGTTCTTTTTCTGCTCATCCGCAACAGAGGCTCACTTGACCTGTCTCACCCACACGTTACTACACCAGGTTGCCTGCCGTCCAAATACTGGAAGGGCCGACTCTATCGCAACTGCTTTCCTCAGCACCCTGGTAGGCAAACATTTCCAGCGACACTCGCCAGATTTTATGGAGGACGATCCACTGGACATAACAATAAAGAAGATTCTTAATGCTCCGGATAATGAGCTTATCGAAGCTTTAGCAGATACATTTAAGAAAGCAGGGATTCGAAAGTTGTTCATCATAGTCGATGGCTTGTGGGAGGGTGTTGCCGACATGTTCGTCCACTTTATTATGGAGGCAGTACCAGAGTTGAAGGCTCTGTTTACAAGCCAACACAACTTGCTAGAAAATATACCTGACAGAATGCTATACATTGAATACAACAAAGAGCGAAACGGTTCACATGCCCACGACTCTCGTGTTAGATCCTGGCTAACGAATCTAGCATGTCTTCGTTTGCTTCAATACGATGATACACGGTATGACAAAATTTCGGAAGAGCATCACGGTTCGCTGGAATGGCTTTGGGAACACCCGAAATATCAAGAATGGTCAACATCAACGAAATGCAGCCTCCTATACATCGAGGGGAAGCCAGGGAGTGGGAAGAGCACCCTTGTGAAATATTTTGAGAAAAAGTTTGTCGAGAGAGTGCCAAATGCGGGTTCAAGTACCGTGGCCCGTTACTTCTACAGTTTCAGAGGAACCAAAATGGAAAGTACTCATACGAATATGCTGCGGTCACTTCTCAACAATATACTGGAGCAGGATGAGTCGACATTTTTTCATTTCCAACAGAAATTCCGAGACCTTGAACGTCGCAACCTCTCGGAATGGCCTTACGACTTTCTGAAACAAGTTTTGTCATCTTTTGCAAACCATCACTCCGAAAAGCCTCTCTACCTTATCATTGACGCGATGGACGAGTCTGATGAAGATGACAGACGCGATATCACAAAGTTACTCAGCAACCTTTGCTTAAAGAAAATCTTTGTAATATAAAGGTGTTCCTTGCGAGTCGTCCTCTTGTCGGTTCAGAGACTGCATTAAGGAACACCAAGTTATACGTCTGCAGGATGAGAATAAGGACGATATTTCCAGATTTGCAGACAATTTCCTCAAAGGAGATCTCGGCTTGACCGGGGAAATCCTTCGTGATGCCATTGATTATATTGCTGACAATGCAAAGGTGTATTCGTATGGGTCGCATTAGTTAGAAGCGAACTACTCCTTATGCCGTGACTGGTTGCCCAGTTGCCGAGGTTTTTGATCGTCTAAAAAGCATTCCTCCTGAGCTGGAGGAACTCTATTCCTTATGTTCGGCAGACTGGAGAATGGCAATACTCGGGTTGGGATATCCAGGACAGCATTAGGCTATTCCGATATGTTCTTTTTGCACTTCGACCTCTTACAGTTAACGAACTGCGTGATGCGATTGCTATGCAGGATGATTTCAACAATTCCGATGAATTTCAGCAAAACAGAACAACTGCAATCAAGAGGCGAATTGAGCACTGTGGAGGTAACTTTTTGGAAATTACAGGTAAGATCTCTCTTGAGAGAACTGCATCACAATATTGACTGCTTCTGCAGCGGATGGAACCGTTCAATATATGCATCAAACTGCTCGCGCGTTTTTGATCCGGGCTATCCCAAATGCCTTGAATTTGAAGTTCGAGTTAAGCGATGAAATGGCCAACAGAACAATCACTACATCGTTGATTCGATATTTGATGCTTTGCTTCGCGCATTCCACCATGCAACATAGATTCTCACAAACAGAGAGCTGGGGTCGGAGAGACTCTGAAGTCTATGCTGAATATCTGAACGAGTGGCCATTGATAGATTATATATTTCGCTATATGAAAGATCACCGAGACCGCTGCGGCCTGGACGAAAGCGTCACAGAACTCTTCAACACACTGGTCATACAGTTGAGCTATCATCCACCACATACTTTGTCGCAAGTTTCATGGATCTTCACCTCGGGCACAACGATGGACAAACAAACCCTGTTAGCGAGCACCAAGAAACCTCAGAAAACATCAAATACAATACCCTCAACGCCGCTGCAAAACTTAAGCTGCCTCATGTAAAGAATGCATTGCTTACGTGCATACAGGACGATCACCATGTGGAACAGAAGACGCCTTTGATTATTTCAGCGGAGAAAGGGCTCGCCGGGCTACGCGCTATTTCTTCGCCTAAATGCGGACAAGGACGCCAAGGACACTCTGGGAGACAGCGCTGCACCATGCAGTGAACAGTGGGGATAAGGACACTGTCCAGCTGCTAGTGGAACAGGGAGCCAACAAAGAATAAAGGATAATAATGGGGTAACAGCACTTCAATTAGCTGTTGACAAGTTGTATGTTTCTCTTCGCCGCCCGCTTCCTGTCGCAAATATGTTTCGTTAACGTGAGGTCAATGCATTTCGCACGACAGCCGGTGAGTTATCCCAAAGGTGTCCGTCTCCGGACGATGAAAGGTTGACCGGAATCGATGACTTATCACTTGGGTCCCATAGTATTAGAGAGTACGCTTTCCCAAACTGCTTAAAACTGTGATAATATGTAATTAATCATAACAAATGGTGAAATGCTGCAGACAGTAGGTATCTGCGAAAGGTCTCCCATTGCGATATACATGCCTAACCAGACCCGAATGATTCGACCAAATAGCAGGTGAGTTTGTTCTCAACTGTTCAGCTTCGCAATCATACATGATTAAGTCAAACTCACTCATTTGGTTCGATAGGATGTGAGTCACCACCAATATTTTGCTGCTCAAAGTGATGAGTGGCTAACATAAGCTCGATGGCTTTATTCGACAGCTTGTGAGTTTCTGTGTGATCGTTAAGTGCATGGTGATTAATTTTAGTCGATGATTTGATTCAACAGCTGGTGAGTTTCTCTGGACGACCTAAGCTGGATGGTGACTAATTAGACCTGATGGTTTGATTGACAGCTGTGAGTGTCTGCTGATCGTTAAGCTTCATGGTGATTAATTTCAGTCGGATGATTTGATTCAACAGCCGGTGAGTTTCTCTGAGACCGACCCAAGCTGGATGGTGACTAATTAGAACCTGATGGTTTGATTTGACAGCCTGTGAGTTTCTCTGTGACCGATCAGAGCGGTGTGGTAACTAACTTGAACCGGGTGGCATGATTGCATAGCTCGTGAGTTTCAGCGTAACTAGTCTGGGCTGGATGGTTGACTAACTGCAGCCCGATGCCTTGATTCGACAGTCCCGTGAGTTTCTCTGTGACCGTTCAGAGCTGGATAGTGACTTACCTGAACTGCATGGGGTGATTCGACAGCGGGTGAGTTTCCGCGTGACCGATCTGTGCTGGATGGTATTAATATAAGCCTGACAACTTGATTCAGCGTGTGAGTTTCTCCGTGACTGATCTGAGCTGGATGGTGACTAACCTGGTCCCATTGGCATGATTTGACAGCCTGTAAGTTTCGGCGTGATCGTTCTGAGCTGATTGGTGACTAACTGGGCCCCCTGGCATGATTCATCAGCCGGTGAGTTTCGTGGTGACCTGTCTGAGCCGGTTGGTGACTAACTTGAGACCGATGGCTAGATTCCTTAGCCTGTGAGTTTATCTGTGAGAGGTCTGAGCCGGATGGTGACTAACTTGAGCCCGATGGCTTCATTCGACAGCCAGTGAGTTCCTCCGTGACCGTTTTGCGCTGCAGAGTAACTAATTTGAAACCGATGGCTTGATTCGATAGCTTGTGAGCTTCTCCGTGACCCATCTGTGCTAGATGGTGACTAACTTCGGCCTGATGTCTTGATTCGACAGGAGTGTGAGTTTCTCTGTGCTCTGTGGTGTATAGTGATTAACTTGAACCCATTGGTGTGATTCGACAGCCAGTGAGTTTCACCGTGAGAAATCCAAGCTGAATGGTGGCTAACATGGCCCGTTGGCGTGATTCGATAGCCGGTGAGTTTCTGCGGGACTAATTTATGCTGGATGGTGACTAACATGAGCCTGATAACATGATTCAGCTTGTAAGTTTCATCGTGTCCAATCTGAGCTGGATGGTAACTAACCTGGGTCTTTTGGCTTGATTCGACAGCCGGTGAGTATCTGCATGACAGGTCTGAGCTGGATGGTGACTAACCTGAACCGGATGGCTTGATTCGACAGTGTGTGAGATTCACCGTGACCGATCAGAGCTGGATGGGACTAACTTGGGCCTGTTGGCTTGATTTTACAGCGTGTGAGTTTCTCCAGAACTGATCCAAGTAGAATGATGACTAACTTGAGCCTGTTGCATTGATTCCACAGCCGGTGAGTGTCCATTAGCGATCCAAGCTGAATGGTGACTAACATGGGCCCGTTGGGTTGACTCCACAGCATGTGAGTTTTTCCGAGACACATCTGAGTTGAAAGGTGACTAACGTGAGCCTGGTGGCTTGATTCAGCTTGTAAGGTTCTCCGTGACCAATCTGAGTTGAAAGGTGACTAACGTGAGCCTGGTGGCTTGATTCAGCTTGTAAGGTTCTCCGTGACCAATCTGAGTTGAAAGGTGACTAACGTGAGCCTGGTGGCTTGATTCCACAGCCGGTGAGTGTCCGTTAGCGATCCAAGCTGAGTGGTGACTAACATGGGCCCGTTGGCTTGATTACACAGAATGTGAGTTTCTCCGAGACAGATCTGAGTTGAAAGGTGACTAACGTGAGCCTGGTGGCTTGATTCAGCTTGTAAGGTTTTCCGTGACCGATCTGAGCTGGATGGAGACTAACCTGAGCCTGCCGGCTTGATTCAGCCCGTGAGTTTCTCCGAGACCGATCTGAGCTGGATGGTGACTAACCTGAGCCTGGTGGCTTGATTCAGCGTGTGAGGTTCTCCGTGACCGATCCGAACTGGATAGTGACTAACTTGAGCCTGGTGGCTTGATTCAGGGTGTGAGTTTTTTCGAGACCGATTTGAGTTGGATGGTGACTAACTTGAGCTTGGTGGCTTGATTTAGTATGTGAGTTTTTTCGTGACTGATTTGAGCTGAATGGTGACTAACCTGAGCTTGCCGGCTTGATTTAGCTTGTAAGTTTTTTCGTGACTGATTGAGCTGGATGGTGGCTAACTTGAGCTTGGTGGTTTGATTTAGTGTGTGAGTTTCTCCGTGACCGATCTGAGCTGGATGGTGACTAACCTGAGCCTGCCGGCTTGATTCAGCTCGTAAGTTTCTCCGTGACCGATCTGAGCTGGATGGTGGCTAACTTGAGCCTGGTGGATTGTTTCAGGGTGTGAGTTTCTCCGTGCCCGATCTGAGCTGGATGGTGGCTAACTTGAGCCGGGTGGCTTGATTCAGCTTGTAAGTTTCTCCGTGACCGATCTGAGCTGGATGGTGGCTAACTTGAGCCTAATGGCTTGATTCAGTGTGTGAGTTTCTCCGTGACCGATCTGAGCTGGATGGTGACTAACCTGAGCCTGTCGGCTTGATTCAGCTTGTAAGTTTCACCGTGACCGATCTGAGCTGGATGGTGACTAACCTGAGCCTGGTGGCTTGATTCAGCTTGTATGTTTCTCCGAGACCGATCTGAGCTGGATGGTGGCTAACTTGAGCCTGGTGGCTTGATTTAGGATGTGAGTTTCTCCGCGACCGATCTGAGCCGGATGGTGACTAACTTGAGCCTGGTGGCTTGATTCAGAATGTGAGTTTTTTCATGAACTTTCTGAGCTGCATGGTGATTAACCTGAGCCTCGTGGCCTGAATCGACAGTTGGTGAGTTTCCCCATGACTGTTCTGAGCTGAATGTTGACTAACTTGAGCCCAATGGCGTGATTCGTCAGCCGGTGAGTTTTTCTGTAACAATTCTGAGCCGGATGGTCACTAACGTGAGCCTGGTGGCCTGATTCAGCTTGTAAGTTTCTTCGTGACCGATCTGAGCTTGGTGGTGGCTAACTTGAGCATGGTGGCTTGATTCAGGGCGTGAGTTTCTCCGTGACCGATCTGAGCTGGATGGTGACTAACCTGAGCCTGCCGGCTTGATTCAGCTTGTAAGTTTCTCCGTGACCGATCTGAGCTGGATGGTGACTTACTTGAACCTGGTGGCTTGATTCCACAGCAAGTGAGTGTCCGTGAGCGATCCAAGCTGCGTGGTGACTAACATGGGCCCGTTGGCTTGATTCAGCACGTGAGTTTCTCCGAGACAGATCTGAGTTGGAAGGTGACTAACGTGAGCCTGGTGGCTTGATTCCACAGCTAGTGAGTGTCCGCTAGCAATTTAAGCTGAGTGGTGACTAACATGGGCCCGTTGGCTGGATTCCACAGCGGCACGTGAGTTTTTCCGAGACCGATCTGAGTTGAAAAGTGACTAACATGAGCCTGGTGGCTTGATTTCACAGCGTGTGAGTATCCGTTAGCGATCAAGCTGAGTGGTGACTAACATGGGCCGGTTGGCTTGATTCCACAGAATGTGAGTTTCTCCGAGACAGATCTGAGTTGAAAGGTGACTAACGTGAGCCTGGTGGCTTAATTCAGCGCGTGAGTTTTTCCGTGACCGATCTGTGCTGGATAGTGGTTAACCTGAGCCTGCCGGCTTGATTTAGCCTGTAGGTTTCTCCGTGACCGATCTGAGCACGATGGTGGCTAACCTGAGCCTGGTGGCATGATTCAGCTTGTAAGTGTCTCCTGATCCATCTGAGCTGGATGGTGGCTAACTTGAGCCTGGTGGCTTGATTCAGGGTGTGAGTTTCTCCGTGACCGATCTGAGCTTGATGGTGACTAACTTGAGCCTGGTGGCTTGATTCAGGATGTGAGTTTCTCCGTGACCGATCTGAGCTGGATTGTGGCTAACGTGAGCCTGGTGGCTTGATTCAGGGTGTGAGTTTCTCCGTGACCGATCTGAGCTGGATGGTGACTAATCTGACCCTGGTGGCTTGATTCAGCTTGTAAGTTTCTCCGTGACCGATCTGAGCTGGATGGTGGCTAACTTGAGCCTGGTGGCTTGATTCAGTGTGTGAGTTTCTCCGTGACCGATCTGAGCCGGATGGTGACTAACCTGAGCCTGCCGGCTTCATTCAGCGCGTGAGTTTCTCCGTGACTGATCTGAGCTGGATGGTTGCTAACCTGAGCCTGGTGGCTTGATTCAGCGTGTAAGTTTCTCCGTGACCGATCTGAGCTGGATGGTGGCTAACTTGAGCCTGGTGGCTTGTTTCAGGACGTGAGTTTCTCCGTTACCTATCTGAGCCGGATGGTGACTAACTTCAGCCTGGTGGCTTGATTTAGAATGTGAGTTTCTCTGTGACCGATCTGAGCTGGATGGCGATTAACCTGAGCCTGGTGGCTTGATTCAGCTTGTAAGTTTCTCCGTGACCGATCTGAGCTGGATGGTGACTGACTTGAACCTGGTGGCTTGATTCAGGACGTGAGTTTCTCCGTGACTGATCTGAGCTGGATGGTGGCTAACTTGTGCCTAATGGCTTGATTCAGTGTGTGAGTTTCTCCGTGACCGATCTGAGCTGGATGGTGACTAACCTGAGCCTGTCGGCTTGATTCAGCTTGTAAGTTTCTCCGTGACCGATCTGAGCTGGATGGTGACTAACCTGAGCCTGCCGGCTTGATTCAGCTTGTAAGTTTCACCGTGACCGATCTGAGCTGGATGGTGACTAACCTGACCATGGTGGCTTGATTCAGCTTGTAAGTTTCTCCGTGACCGATCTAATCTGGATGGTGGCTAACTTGAGCCTGGTGGCTTGATTCAGGATGTGAGTTTCTCCGCGACCGATCTGAGCCGGATGGTGACTAACTTGAGCCTGGTGGCTTGATTCAGATTGTGAGTTTTACATGAACTTTCTGAGCTGGATGGTGATTAACCTGAGCCTCGTGGCCTGAATCGACAGTTGGTGAGTTTCCCCATAACTGTTCTGAGCTGAATGTTGACTAACTTGAGCCCGATGGCGTGATTCGTAAGCCGGTGAGTTTTTCTGTAACTATTCTGGGCCGGATGGTCACTAACTTGAGCCCGATGTCTTGATTTGATAGTCCGTGAGTTTCTCCGTGACAGTTCTGACCCGCAGGGTGACTAACCTGAGCATGATGGACAGCGAGTGAGTTGCTCCCAGACTGTTCTGAGCTGGATGGTGACTAACATGAGCCCCATGGCTTGATTCCACAGGCAGTGAGCTTTTCCGTCACTGTTCTGAGCTGTGTGTAGAGTGGCTAATCTGAGATCGGTGGCTTGGTTTCATAGTCTGTGAGAACTCCTACGCTCCCCGCCGAAATGATGTGTTGCTGATCTTATTGCGGCTGCTTTGCTTGACAGTGAGTGAGTTACTACGTCATGCCATATTTCTTTGTGCCTAAATAGTGCTAATTGGAGCCGATGATGTGATTCGATAGCCCGTAAGTTATCTAAGTTGTCGCAGGTATAAGCTACTAACGTGAGCCGCATGGTTGTGCATCGCAGCATGTGAGTTATATTCAATGACCCAGACCACTACGATTGTGTGTCACTAACCTCGCCCTATTATCCCTTGACAGTGTCCGCCTTCTACAGCTAGAGTGATGGTTGGTTTGTTTTGGGTGTTTGTTTGTTTAATCATTTGGTTTTGGTGGTTATTGGTTGTTTAGGGTTGGTGGATTACAAAATTAAACAATTGGTTCCTATCGAATCTGTTGCTTGAACGATGTGATTTGCGCCTCACTTCCGGAGTATCCAACTCACTGTCCAACCATGCGTTTCTGCCGCGGTGAAGCGCCATAAGCCCAAGGTCTGTGCCAAAGAATTCTAATATAAAGAATTACAAGAGAACCGTTCTTTGTGTATCCAATTCTTCATGTCAGGAGAGTTGCGATTCCAGCTCGAACACTTCCTCCTTCTCCCCATCCTCCTTCTTTCCAACCTCCTTCCGCCCATCCTTCGTTGAATCCTTTTTCTCCACTACCTCACACCACTCCATTCCGTTCAATTCGATATCGCAAAAACAGAAGCAGTTCTGTTCTCGAAGATGAGAAACAACCAAGGGAATAATCTCAAGAAGATCCAGGTGGACGAGAACAACTCGATATCATTCAATTCAAAACCGACAAGATGGCTGGGAGTGTGGATGGACAAGAAACTCAACTTCGAACATCACCACCAGATTGTCATGACAAAGGCGAACAAGGTGGAAGGAAGTGTCAAAGTAATAACTGGATGACTCAGACCAAAACCAGAAAACCCAAAGAATGTCCAATTAGCTGTGGTTCAGTCAGTGGCCCTGTATGGGTCAGAATTGTGGTGGGACAATCAAGTTGAATGCAAACATGAACTCCAGAAACTGATTAACCAATCCGCAAGTAGAGTCACCCGAATGTTCATCTCGACACCCACAGCTGCACTACTTAGGGAAGCAGAACTACAACCAGCCATATCATTACTCAACAACAGGAGGAGACGATTTGCCAAAAGACTAGCCGAAATGCCCAACCCAGCGGGAGGAGGGGTGGTGACAGAGGGAGAAGGGAAGTTTGCAACAAGGCTGAGAAAGACATCAGGGTTGAAGGGAAGAGAGAAACAAACTTTCTACCGGAATACCCAGGAGAAACATATTCAAAAGTCTTTTTCCTGGGAAAGAAGGAAGTACTTAAGGCTGCTCATACAACAAGTGAAGGCCTAATTGTTTGGACAGAAGGATAGAGAATAGAAGCAAGAAGAGTGGAGTTCGCCATGGTATGGAGGAAAGGAGAAGAATGGGATCAAGAACGGCATTACTTGGGAAGGAAAGAAGAGGTGTTTAATACTGAAGTGTACACCATCGAAAGGGGCCTGTGGAGAGCAGCCGAAATATTACCCACAACAGGAGACTTGAAGATTGTTAATTTTTCAGACTCAGTCACTGCGATACAGCAAGTACAAACTGATAAGCTATGTCCTGGACAGTGCATTGCAATAAATGCAATTCAATGGAACAGCAAAATCGTGGAATGAGAGCAGAAGTAGAGTACTGGTGGGTACTATTTCACGAAGGTGTTGAAGGGAACAAAAGAGCCTACAAACAAGCGAAGGCAGCCGCAGAAAGAGAAGAAGGCACGCTCAAGCTTGCAAAAGACTATAAGGGATGGTCAATGGCAAAAGTACAGAGGAGAGTCACAGAAGCCAAGTAGGCCGAAATGGAAAAATGGTTGAAGGCGAAGTTCAACAACAAGAAGGAGAGATACACATCGCGACGATGAAACTGAGTTGGAAACACACGCGAAATTTGGAAATGCTGCCGAAGTTATTTGTCTTTCAGCTGTCTTTCAGACAGATTTGGTCCTTTGGCTGTTTGGTAACTTTGGTTATGTGGCCCGCAGCAAATTTCTGATACATTGGATGTAGTTCACACTTTGGGCCTGCATTGAAGTTTGAGACATTCAGTCACTTGGGACTACAGCGAAGTTTAGTTCTTGGGGCTTGCACTTCGCAAAATCCAAGCGTGTTTTGAAAGTTGCTGAAAGCGCTGTGCTCATGCGTGCTTTCAGCACTCTTTCGTGCTTTCAGCTGCTTTCAGTTGGCTTTCACTGCGGATTTCCTTTCACATCACTTTCTGGCTTTCGCAGGGCTTTCCTGCTTATTTCCCTGCCTTCTCCACCATACACACAATTTTGTATACGGCACTTCTACAGTTTTTTTATTTATCTAGCTATCTATCAATTGATGCAAACTCATGGTTCGCCAGGAGCTCGGTGCTCAAGGCCTCCTAATGGCTCCGATTGAGTTTGGGGCTCTCAGACATGCATTGACTCAATACCGCACAGGGATACTCTTGTGGACGGGAGCCTCCTGGCGGATGTTGCTGGAGGAGAGACTGCTGGTGGCGGCGCTTGCTGGAGGCGGCGCTGAGATGCTTTAGCAGTGATTGAAGTCCACTTGGACATGGGAGCTGGCTGGAGGCGGAGCAGGATGGAGACGATGTGGGAGAAAACCTGTCAAAGGATTCTCGCATGGCAGAGGCTGCAAAAGAGCAACTTTGTTTCGAGGAGTGTTGGGAGGGAGTATATCCAGCACGATCATGCTTGATTGGCCCTATAACTAAGAAAACAAAGAGAGAAGAAGGAAAGAGAAGAGTTGATGATTGGTTGCATGTCACCAGCGTCCATTTATAGTCTGAACCCCTGGCTATGGCGCAATGCAGAGCCTCAGCAACCCTAACCAATCACTACTGTCATGGGTGGTAGGAACAATTTTCCCACCACAACAGTGCTATCTGAAGATGGCACTGGTCGGAGATGGTGATGGTGACAGCCGCACTCGAAGTTAAGCCTACAGTTACTTCGTTCGTGCTAAGTACACTTGCAACCAACAACTCTGGCCTAAACTAAGCTAACTAGGTGTGGGCTAGAGATAGCTGATGAGAGTCACTATGGTAGATGACGCAATGATTAGTCTTTTGGGCCTGAAGCGGAGTCAAGTAGTGTGATGACGTGTTGCCAGCGAAATTATGACATCATCTTACGGAGCCATGACGTTGATTGACTTGCAGACCAAAGCTTATTGCCAGACTCAGCGACCAGGCTACATTAACGCCACCTGCAAGGCTCTCAATCTACATAACATTACGGCACCTCGCAACATCACGTCATTCATGAGTCTTGGCAAAACGGAAACCGCAAAATAAGTCGCCAATTACAGCAGTAACCATCAAAAGGACACCGGAAATCGAATCCTAGCATCAAATTGACCCCGGCACGACACTCCCGGCGCCCCCGGACCATCGGATGAGGTTGGGCACTTCGCCAATGGAGCAAGCACACGTCTGCAACACAACAACCAAGCCAGGAACGATGGCGACCACGGGAAGAGAGAGCCCCCCCACCGGGGCAGCAAATGAGGGGATCAGAGCACCAGCTCAGAGAGGAGACATGAATGTGGAGGGAGCTACAATAGTCGTAGTGGCGAATGGCACTCCCGGCGATGGGTTGATGACACGCGTCGCCCCCACGACCACGAGTGTGACCGCAGCTGAGCCGCTGGAGCGCAACAAAAATGGGAAAAGACTGAGGAGGGAGATCTCAGAAGTTTCGAAGGCTCCGGGGACTGGAGGAGCCGCATGAAAAGGACGGTTCGACAGCAGGAACAGGAGCTGGCGCAGCTGCACCGAACTGCCACGCAAATAACAAACTGGTTGGAATCTCACGCAGCACGCGAACAGGTACCATGGGCAGGAGTGAAGGCGTGAATGGAAGTGAGAGAAGGAAGTGGGAGTTCCGCCATGATGAGAATGTGCGGTGGGCAGCAGACATCCCAAACATGGGTGAAGAGATCACAAACGAAAAACGGAGGGCAGTCCGGAGGGAGATCCAACAAGCGGTGGAAATCACAAACTTGGACTTGGAAATAAATGCGGATGTGATGGAGGAAGTCTAGATACTGATGGAGAGTGTCATGAGTGAGGAGATGAATGCACAGAGACCACAGATAGAGGCCTCGAGACATGCGCCCATGATACCCCAGGGGGAAAGGCCACTGCAATCACACCAGCGGTACCGATTGTCACAATGACACCGCCAGCAATCCAGCTGAAATGTCGAGACAAACCTATATTGTTCGCCCCACGGAAGAAGAACGTCAATGCGCCGAGCACTACGCCCAAGGCCCCGAAGGCGGAAAAGAAGTCGGAGAGTCAGCAGCCGAAGCAACAACAACAACAGCAACGGCAACAACAACAACTGAAGAAACCGACGTATGCTGAGAAAGCTGTAATGTCGGCTAAAGGACTGATGAAACGGAAGTGGATTTCCAAGTTGTCGAGGGAAGAAGAAGAACAAGGAGAGGAGAAGAAGGAAGAGGATGGCACGATTTCATGGCCAATAACAACAACACGATGAAAACATGAGAGTTACGTTGAGGTGAACAACACACTCCCACACTCACAGAAACATGACGTTGAGATTCTATCAGCCATTAATAACGCTTTACATGTGGCAGGTGACCCATATCTCATCAGGATGACGGATATGACAACAAACGTTAGAGGAACGATCACAGCCATAGCTAGCCCCCATGCATGATTGGACATGTTGGTGACATGTCAAGAGGTAGGGTTAATGCAGACAGATACATCGACCAGGAGATCATTGATATTGAGAAAAATGAGATATGGGGGAAAGTGCAGATGTAGGGGATGAGTTTCGACCAATATGCCACTAGGAAGTCGGGAGGTCTGGAAAAACTCAAGCAAGAAATTCAGGCGGAAAACGAAGAATAGTCATTCCGATCGCTATTGATTGGGTAGGGAGACCAGCAGAAGTTGAGGAGCAGAGACACAGTGCGGAGAAGCAGGCAACGTCAGTGGTCTTTTCGACCAAAGGGAAGCTGATGGTACAGAAGTGCTTAGAGAAAGAATTGAGGGGGGTGGGAGTGTGGCATGAAGTGGAGAGATACATTTGCGCTGGACCAGATACTTTTTGCGAAAGTTGTGTGGGTGGGCACTCCATGTTTTGACATGCGGCAGACTGGCGATGGTGAAGTGCATGCTGTGTGCCGGAACACACAAAACAGAAGATCACCAGTCTGATGTTGTGCGATGCAAGGCAATGAAGGGCCAGAATTGCACACATAACAACTACAAATGCACAAACTGCAATGAGAACCACATCGCGAAGAGCAATGTGTGCTCCAGGCAAATGGACGCAATCCAGAAGGCTAAAAAGGAGAAAACTATGTGGAGAGAGAGAGTCAGAGGAGGAAAGAACATTTCCCAAAGCCAAGAAGCACCGAAGGAAAAGGAGGATGGGGCCCTGGATACAGAGGAAGTGGAGAAGAAGACAGGAGAATGCCAAGAATCGGACAAAGGACAAGGCAAAGAGGAGATCCAAGTTCCGGCAACGCAGCAGGGGTCAGAAGAGTCAATCGCTGAGACGCAATGGTAAAAATCCTACAGGTAAATTGTGGGAAGGGAAAGGATAGTACCTTCTTGGCATTGGAAAAGGGAGTGGAAAGAGGAGCATATTTGGTGGTAATACAGGAGCCGTACCAAAGAAAAGAGGAGGAATACCAAATCAGCCATCTGGCCTTCGGATTAGTAGGAGGAAAGAGAGTCATGACCGGAGTGAGAGTGGACACGATGGTTACAGTCGAGGAACTAGGGGATTTTGGAGGCCAGGAAGACATCCAGGCCTTCGACTGCACAAACAAAAGAGGAGTCAAAGTCAGAATCATTAACGTGTATGACCAGACACTCCAAGAAAACAACAACAGACCATCAACCCGACCAGCGAGGGAGGCAAGATGGGACGAAATGATCGCCAGGGGCAATGTGGTAGGTTGTAGAGATTTTAATACTCCTAGCCCATGGTGGAATAGCGGGTGCAGTCAAAGAAGGGATGCCACCTTTTTGGAGAACCTTGTTCAATGACATTACCTGGAGATAATCAACGATGGCCAATGACCAGAGATGCATGGAAAGAGAATGAACTGATCAGTCGATAATTGACATCACGCTAGTGAGAGGGGGGGAGGTGACAAATGCATCGGCAAGAACCATGACAGAAGACGAATAAGATATAGGGTCGGACCATAAGATGATTGAAGTGGAGTGGGGCAGGAAATCGGAAGATGGTAGGAGCCAAGAAGTAATTGCATGGAATATTGACGAAATCGAAGAGGAGGAACTAAAGGAAATGAAAAAGAGCTGGGGGAATGGAGTGAGAAGAGAGGGGTTTTGTCGGAAGAAAGCACAATCAAGAGCTGGAAGACGAGGCGGTGGTGATAAGAAACGAAATCACCAGAGTACTGAGCCAGAAGGCGAAGAAAGTCAGAATATGTGCAGATCAAAGAGATGGTGGAACGCCAGGATAACGAGAACAGGAAGATCTTGGGTTTCATGAAGAGGGAAAGAAGAGCAGGCAGAACCAACCATGCATCCGTCAAGGCGGCAAGGAAGGAACTGCGGAAGACTATCAGAGAGAGCAAGAGGGACTGCTGGAATACCTTCGTACAAGAAGCGGAAGGAGATAAGGTGTGGAGGGCGCTAAAGTACACGGGAAACAGGGAGAACTTACGGTCAAGGCTTTGCAGAAACGCGAAGGGGGGTTGGCGACTTCCTGGGACGAAAAAGCGGAGCTCATTAAAGAGGTTGGGTTCCCGAACCCTTTGC
>WHVE01000847.1:0-52007 GCA_015178995.1 Trichophaea hybrida | reverse complement strand
TACGTATCTTGGGAATTCTGCATAGTACTGAAAGATCCTGTGGTCTCGTCTCTTGAGTTTCAAAGTTCACTTTTGGCTGTTGCTGCTTTATCTTGATCTCTGAAGGCTGGGTCTAGCAAGTCGACAAGGTCATTCAAGGGTTCGAGCTTGACTTCCACACAATACACATCGCATAACAGCATCAATCATGCCAACGCTACCCCCTTGAGGTACCGCACTGCGTACCTCAGCTCCTTCTGTTCGGTATTGAAAGCTTTTGGTTTTCCAGCAATCTTTAACGCTAACTGCACCTTCCACCCTCGGAGTTCCTGTCTGTCCTCTCCTGAAAAGCTGGCAATGTCATTTACCTTCTCTTCACTTTCTTCTCCCCTTGCTCCTGTCCGTCCTTCCATCAATCACAAGATTCGAGTTATCTGGTCCCGATTTTCTTCTGCCAATCTCATGAACCTGTCCAACTGTACTTGAGCATCATCCAGGTCCTGTTTTAATTCCGCCAGATCTGGGTTATTCTCTTCCAGCTGTTGTTCTAGATTCCGAACTTTTTCTTCCAGATCTCTGTGATTGCACTCCGGGGTTCGTTCCTCCATGGTTCTTGATCGTTGTTTGGTAAGAAGCAGCTATGGTTTCAGGTTGTTTCATTCCTCGATGACCTTTTCTCCTTCTGCCAACAATTCAAATATTTGTACTTCCGCATTTTTCACAGATTGCTGTTCCTTTAGCAATTCGTTCAACCTGCTGGTTGTTGGTAACTGAGCAATGGTGGTGAGTGCTGTCTTTATTGCTTGGGTATGATTCTGGAGTTGTTTTTCATCAATTGCCTCCGTATTTGTCCATGTGATGTTGCCCAATTCCCGTTGGAGTTCTCCGGTCAACGTCACATTGTGGGCTGTTTTTGATGATTCTCCTGAAATCTTTGCAATTTTCAAATGGTGATTGATGTAGGTATTTGTTTATTCTCCACCAGAAAATTTGTGGTACTTCGAGGCAATCATCACAGATGTTCCTCCAGGTATCACTTTCCCAGTACATCCATCAGTCGTTGTCTCAAGGAATTTCACACAAGATACACCGATTGGGGTTCCAGCACATTAACACCAGATGGCGAATCACTGTCAGTCGACTATCTAAAAGTCGTATTGGTCGTCGTCCAAATAATTCCTGTACTCGCAGGTGCAGCACCAATGATTGGAACTCCTGTTGTGCCTACAGATACAACTCTGTCGGTGAAAATCATATTTGTAATACAAACAAGTACTTATGAGTTCTTCGAAGGTCAGGGTATATACGGGTATGGAGGCACACAGTGGATTTGGAGGTTGAAAGGCGAGTGCCAATATATATTCGATGATTTCAATGGGTAATTGTGGTGATGTTTGAGCTGTCTGGTGTATTTGTAATTATAACAATAACAATCGTTGCCAATGATATCTGAATTGGTAGGGCTTTGAAAATTCCACAAGCAAGGAAAACAGATGTGTCTCTGGTAGGAATGGATCACCAATCTGTTTTCGAAACTGCTTGCATATTTAAAAACTGTACAAGGCACGTTGCAAATGCGGTGACAATAATAGCAGCCTGAACAATAAGGGTAATGGCACATGAAACCAAAATTCAACCTGGAGAATCAATTCTAGACTCATTCTTCTGTGAAGGGTTCAGGGCTCTGTGTCGAGGGTTTAGGGCTCGGGGTTCTAGGGGTTATAAATGCAATGAACTGGAAGGCTCAGGAGTCAAAAATATCCTGTATTAGCAAAATGTAAAATGTCTCAGGAGAATTGGGATAATCTCTGTGAGGCTCCCGGGGGCTCCTGGAGTATTGGAGGGTACTCTGGAAACCCACAGAAGAAATGGACATACTTTCGGACCCTCTCAAAGCTCTCACCAACACCCCTGGAAACACCCTGGGCATGGGCAAGTTATTCCGGGAGCTTCCACAAGAAAAGGACCAAAATTCCAACCCTGTTTGAGCTTCTCACAAAACGTTCCAGCGCAACTGAAAACCATGCCAATTGCTACCTCATTCGTAATCATCAAACCTCCCGGCATGGCTGAACAGTTGTTCAACCCCCTTAGATTGCAGTGTACCTTAATTTTATTTTGGACATATGAGCTTTTGCACTGTCCAACCAGCATTCAGATTGGTAAACTATATAAATGCAATATCGCTCAACAAATTGTCATTGCCACCATGTCCCACCGCACGAAAGACCTAACCGGCTCAAATGTCGATTATAGATATGCAGAAAGCAACCTGGTAACTTTCAATACACAGTCCAGTATCAATCCAAGTCCACCTGGTTGTTTAATAACCATACACTTGTATCATCTCCATGGTTACCACCACTACCTGGTACTTCTTCATCCGCTCTAACCAAATATGCAGGCCCAACAATTGCTCCAACTGGAACTATTTGCATTTTATTTGTCAATTTTACCACTCAAATGAAGCCATCAATCTTGTCAGCCCAGCCCCTTCGCGTTTGAAATTTTGTTGGAATCACCACCACATACGCTTGAGGTCGAGGATGTAATACCCTTCCCATCTTCTTGTTCATCGTTTGGAGAATGTTGGTAGTATTTGTCCTTCAAATAAGTGTTCCCAAAACTGTGGAATCTTGTTTGATGGCGTCCAGGTAAAATATACAATCAGAGATGATGAAACTGGGCCTTGAAAATTGTTGTCAAGGTGATTATGCTCACTCGCTGCATGTTGAACCCACACAGAATTTGTTTTACGCATCATTCCCTTATTAGCATTAGTATATTCCACATTACAATCAAGCCCTATTCCCACGATGGTTGCAGGAGAGTAGAACAGTTGGCGATAATAGGATGGACCATTGTATAGTTAGATTTGAACTTTGTCCATTAGTGTATTAAGATTGTAACCCAACACAAGACCCATAATTTCTGTTGCCCAATCTTCTTCAATTTGAGCCCGAAATAGCTTTCCAGGATTGGTAATTTCAAAATCGCCAGCTACATCTGTTAGAGATTTTAGTTGGACACTCCTACACTCCCCACAGACATGTGTTTCTCTCAAGTTATACATATTTGGCGGTACTGGATGGAGTATTGGCTCAGGCTGTCCATATTCGAGGTTTAGTTGATGGGGGCGCCTTGTATTTCGTTGTTTGTCTACCGCTGATAAGAGATTACAAGCCTGGTTATAAGTATGCTGGACTGGTCGATCAGTATAATAATACGAAAGCTACTCTCAAATAATTTCTCACCTTAGCCGAAACAACATCATACCAGTCTTGAAGTGCCAGGTAACCCAGAGTTTCATCCATATAGTCCAAGCCACAGCAGCGGTCATTGGATTTGAGAATTTGTCGAGTATAATTCACTTTGTTGCTGCAGCAGTAGCCATCTTTCACATTGAAAATATGTAATAATTCTGAGATATCGGTTGTGAAATTGTCTCCCGAACCCATTCGCCCAATTGACTCTGATATATGGATGGCCAGATGCATCTTGGGGTAACCGATGTGCACTATCTGATGATCAAGGGCTTTTGAGAGCTCATGAATGCCATATTGCTCCCACAAAGATTCAAATTCAGCGATTTGATAGAAAATGTCCATTCGAAAGAATGATGTTGGGCCACAGTGATTCTGTATAGCTCCCTTTCAAGATTATCGGTGTTGATTAAATCTCTGTTATCAATCTCAGTGTGATCTAGATGTTCTTGGAATGGTGTGAATTTGGCAGCATCAATTTTGTGGGCCCCATATACTTCTCCCTCTACTGCAACTTGGATCTTCACAATCTTTTTCTCACGCATTCTCTCAGATTCTCATTTCAGCTCATTCATAACTTTAACTTCTGCAGTCTTTGACATTTTCTGTTTTGGGAAAACACTTTTCAACCTGTAGAATCGTTTGAACGCATCATCAAGTTCAGTGAAGGATAGATCACTGTGGCTTCGTTGGCTTACGAGTAGGCAGAATTCGCAAGATGCCCGCCCAGTGTCCATTACTTCTGCATCGGATGAAATCTCGTCGGCATTCGTTTCGTTATACATGGTACCGGCTGATATTGGCACACAGTCAACTGCCAATGTTCTAACCATTTCCCTGATCTCTTTCCCCTGCCATGTCCCACTCTTTAACGAATCAAAGGTTGTTTGAAATAGTTGGAGTCCCGGATACGGTGGTACCGATGTGAAACACTTATTGAATCGGGCTTCAAGATTTCCTGCTTCAAGGTATTTGATCAGCCAGTTGAATAGATTCTTTACTAATTCCACGAGTAATTGATGTAATTTATCAGGTTGCCATAGATGGTACACATTGTGAAAAGGGTATTGCCAGATCTTGTTAGGAAATGAACGTACTCCAGATGCTATTAGTTCATCGATCTGTACATGATTGGAATGTTCACTGTAGGTTTCTTGATCCCTCGGATTGAAGAGTGTTTTTTGACCTGAATGTCCCATTGGTGCACCTTGAGGTATTTCACAAAAAGGATACGAACCGTATGAAACTCGAGCAATCATTACATGTTCTGGATAGTCACCAACCTATGCCGCCAGTAATGAAAGGCACCTTCATCAAAATCGATCGTCAAAATCCCATTCCAAGCCCAGTTGTGTGATATTGAGTTCTCAGAGTGCTGACAGAATCGTGTGGATTGCATTGAACCAGGCGTCATCGGTATCTTCGGAATCTTTTGGAGGACATGGTATGAGTCCAACTAGGATCCAGGCCACATTGTTGGGGCTCCGGCAGACATCCTTTTGTATATTACCGTTATTCATGTTTGAGGGCCAGGCCTGTTCATCACCAGAAACATTTGTCTGATGCGTTTTATCGGAGGCTGAAATAACTAGTACAATCGTGGCGCCCTGAGGTAGGTGCTCCTGAGTATCCCACCACCAATCGCCAGTGTTCATCTCAATGTAAATGCGACGCCCCTCAGAATCTGCTAGTCACACCTGATCAAAATCCGAGTTCGTGGCACATGGCATATAATCGAAAAGAAATGTAATTTACAGGAATATATCTCGATAATACAATCTGCCGAATGTTTGTGAACAGTCCTTTAGCCAACTCTCTGCCCCTCAACTGAAGTCCATGGATTCCAATAGAGCCTACAACTCAGGAGCTGATTGAAAAGACTCAATATGGAAGTCATCAAGTCCATGTTTCAGGTGCTGGTCGATCTACATTTCGGAGTTCTGATTCAAGGATTGACCTTGCTGAAAGTCATTTGCCCGATCGAATGGATGCCATGGGTTCCATTGATCCAGGTATATACGATGTTTGTTGAATATCCCAGTAGCAATCCTGTTTGGCTGACCACCAGCCGTCTCCACTCCCATAACATGGCTGTGATATTCAGTTTTCATTGGGTCAGGTGTACATATGAGATTGGGCTTCAAAGGGTCAATAGATTCACTGTTGGAGGAATCTTCGGGTGGTGGCACTCCTGGTATTGAATCTTCCGGCTCACCTAAGAATAACATGATATATCATGGAATGATTCAGGTACACCTACTGATATTGAACATAGCTGGTGCTGGATGGTTCCAGCCAACTAAAGGTATAGGTCTGTCTGGCAAAAGGCCTTCAGCCAGGATAATGGGGTGAAACTGCTTGTAGTGAGCTTCTGATCTGTTCTGGTGGGGTAATTTACTGTTGTAGATGAAACAAGAAATTTGATTTCACCTCGATTGAGCCATGCTAGTTGAACAGATGGTGGTGGTGATTTTTGAAGGGGGTTCACATGATGCACACAAGAGTTTCTCTCCCATGAATTTCTTTGTAAAACTGTCCAATTTGTGTTGGCTCATTGAATTTCAGCCACACCACCACCACAGAAGTACACCGGCTAGAACTGCACCACCTTGAGTGTGGGGTATCAACCTCAATTTCTGGTCATTTTTCTCATCCCTGTTTTTCTGTTGAGAATCACAACAACCAAGCTGCGTTTCCACCAAGTATACGGTAATAATTATACCCTCCACCCGACGAGGCTTTTTGTACATATGCATATCAATTGTTCCGGCCCATAGATATCAAACTCATCATATAATCTATGTATGCTACGTCACAGAAGCACCTCCAAAAACCACCCGAGTAATGCTTGTGCCTCGAGTATCGTACAATATGCAGGTAAGATTCATATCTTGTAGATCACTATCATCAAGTTGATAAGTTCTTAAGATGTCTACCGTTCACCTGATCCCGTATTTTCGCCTATTCATGGTGTACCAGTGATACTGTTCATATGTGCATTGTTTATATAAGGTATGACATGGTAGAAATCATGGTAATTATTGCATACAGAGACCTCCAACAGGAAGCCGAGTGGTCATACTCATACAAAATTTGAGTGAGATCTCATCACCACCACTATCACTATACTGTTGCTGGCTATTCCACTTCTCCTTGTTCTCTTATACCAACAATGCGAAGGATACCCCCTTGGTGTGTCTCAATAAAACAAAGCAATGTATACCATGGTTTATTTCAGAACTCTAATGGAACAAGGAATGGTATGAGACTCAAAGATGTGTAAGATGTAATAAGCTCTTCATTCCACTGCATCCTGTCATTAACTAATTGCATATAGTATTCTGCGGGCCTTGAGAATATCATTTCAATTTTTATATCTGTGTTTCAAAATCTTTTTGTGCATTGTCATCTTCAGAATCACCACCACAACATAGAGGAGGATCCGAAGATCGACAGCAGAATGCAAAAAACATCAACAATTACCCACAACAACAGAAAACCTACAGTTACCCTTCAAACCAGAATCAAAGATCGCAGAATGCGATTACCCCCAAATGTAGAATCAATCTGACCAAGGGTCGGACTCCAGACAGTAGTAACAACTCATCAAACTTATGGCCTCACCCGCAATATCATCCTCAACAGCACCAACAACAATTTCATAGCGCACTGCAATATTCCCAACAGCAGAACGCCCAAGGCACGCCGCCCTTCCAACCGCCCTAGCCAAACATCCAAGGTGCGCCAGAGTACTTTTTTTCTCAGCTGCACTCCCAAGGTGCACCGCCGTATACCCAACAGCAGAACTCGCACTGCGCACTGCATTACGCCCAACAGCAAAACATTCAAGGTGCACCGCAGTACACCCAACAGCAGAACTCTCAAGGCACGCCACTGTTCCTTCCTCCCCAGCCAAACACACAAGGCACGCCGTCTGACCCTCAACAGCGGAACGCACAAGGACTGCCGGGTTTCATTCATCCTTATCCAAACACCGATGTCCCTCCGAAGTATATTCATCTCCAGCCTGTTACAGGGGTACTCCGGTGTGGGTAGAGGCAGACCGATATCTTTGTATTCGGTGTTGATCTAGTCGGACTTTAATGACCAGCATGAAGCTGAAGAAGTGGAACTTGATGGTGGTTCGTCGTAGTCGTTGTGGGGTGTGTATATATACAGGCATACGCGGAGTACGGCCGCTATCTAAAAATTGTACGAGTCTTGAAGGTAGTCTTCTGATGACTCGTCGTAATCGTGTTGCGAGGGATACTTGCCTGTCTCACAGAAATGGAAATAATCGTCCTCCAGGTTATGGTATCGCAGAAACTCTACAAGGAAGTCAAGGTGGGCGTCGGTTTCGCAATACGTATGCAAATAGGCGGTGTTGTAAATAATAATATCTTCACGGGCGTATTGGGACATAAATAATAGTATGATATTCTTAAGGTAAGGATTTAATAATATTTCAGGTGGTTTTCGGCTGATGTTGTTCTGACTGTGGATTTCTGATAGAGCTTGATCATTGTGTTTAAATAGGTGTTTAAGGTGTTCTTGTATAGGCGAGGATTTCCAGTCAGAGATATCAGTGAAGCGTGACTGTACTTCTCTATCACTAGCATGAGTGTGTATAGTACTATCTCGATAACACTCAGTCCACCAAAATGGATGTTCGCACAAAAACCGATTGTTGCAACAGAGCCAATCTCAGTTGTTTGATTGTGGAGAGTTCCGTTTGACAACGTGTGGAGGCGGAAGCATCCACCAGGCATCCCAAAGGTTATCCTGCATAATACGACGTTGCTGACATGCATATGAGACCATTACCTTGTATTAGTAATCTTTCTTCTGCATGAGTGGCATAGTAATCAAAGGTTTAATGAGCTACCAACTCATACATTGTTATGTACCTAGTGTTATCGCGTCTTACCTGTATTCCCCATAGGGTGGTGCGCTCTCTCAGTTATCGTGTTTCCAAACGCGACTGATCTGGGGTTCGACAGTCTAGGTCCGAACACTGATCATTTAGGTAGAGCCAACTACTGGGGTGCAGTTGACTTATCTCCATTGATTACGGGTCTCGGGAGGATCATGAAGTCCCTCATACTAAGATCATATTGTTCGTCCAATCATTCTCAGGAGACTTTTTCAGTTTCCAATAATAGTTTTCATTCCAGTATTAGTTTGATATGAAGTAACACTAGTCTGATTGGTGAGGCACAGCTGATCCATATGTCTCTGCAAGGCTATTACGTTGCTTTGGCAGTATGGTTTGGTGTGTCTCATGTCTCGGCCAGAATAAGGAGATATTGCTGTTGATTACTGTCAACTCAAGTGTGCATATTGTCTCCGCGTGGATCAGCTAGTCCAATTTGCTAATACACAGTATTGAAGCCTTGAATATTACAGGAATTTCACCCGGCTATGTTGAACCTTCAACTTACTCATCAGTAGACATCCTCAGGGGTGTATCCTTGCCCATTGACACAAGATGTCAGTGGTGAGCCTGGGAGACTAGGCCTGATGTACCTCCTATTCATGATAAGGGAAAACCCCTAACACAGCCTAACACCCAGCAAACCCGCCACACTCAGCAGTATCCTCATTCCCAGATAAACTCCCAGCAACCTCAAGGCTCGCCAAATCCTCCTCATCAGCAGTCTGGATTCAAGCATCACACCAAGGACCCTTATACAAGCTCAACTCATCCTCAACCCGAAAACATTCATGGGCCATAACACATCAATCAGCCAACAACTCCTCCGCCACAATGGAATTGTCAGCAAAATCCAGCATGCCTACTCCTCGTCAACCATATTCAAATTGCACTCCGCCTCCGTTGAAAAGGCTTTTATTTGAACCACAACCTCTACAGAAAACCTCTAGAAAGCCAATTTCTCTACAGCCGAAGCCGTTTGTAACCCCTCCCCCAGTTCAGAAAACTGATATGGAAAAGCTCACAGTGCTGCCACCACTGCCCAAAATTTTGTTTGATGAGTGTGAAAATTCTGGCGATGTTTCTGGGACTACTGAGGATTTTTGCATCCATGATAGCACCAGGCCACCCAGTTTTAGAACCGCAGATATCATGGACAAAAACCTTGATTCTAAAATGGTTCAAACATCTACCACATTCAATAAATAGAAAAAATCATTTGTCGCAGGTTTTGTCGAAAAAAAGCACAAAGAAATCATTCCCGGCTCAAACAGACTAAAACTGCAACGCCATGGAATACTGCACTGGGAGGCAGCTGTGGCCAACATGATTGAGACTTATGATCAATCGATACCATTGGCCCATTTCGATAATTCTGAGTGGACAACACATTAGTAGGTCGATATGTTTTTGAACAAGGTTACATATGAGATCAGGTAAAAGCGGGTCAGGAATAAAAAGAAAAAGAGATCGGCGACGAATGATAGAACAGAGCATCCAGTGAAAAAGGCCAAGGTGAATCTCGCTATACTGGAAATCTCAATTTTGACTGTAATGGTTAGTTGCATATCTCCGGATAACCCCACAACCATCCAGAGGGAATTCTCAGTGTCATTTAGCGATATCAAGCTTTGGTAGAAGCTCCTGCCATTCATATTGAACAGTGGCAGTCCAAAAGTGTCTGAAAAACATTTCAATTTGACAGCACAGTTCAATTGCACGTGGAGTGATGACATTTTGGATGATGAATATATGGGAAAGTACAAGAATGGACAGGTTATCTGGGCCGCGCTGTTTGATCAAATTTTGTATAATGCATCACTTTCAAATGCGTTTCAGTACAAAAATGATTTGAAGGTTTTTCTGATCAAGTTGCACATGGTGTTAGCAACAGTTCTGGGTTACCCGGCTGCGGTCCAGGTTGGATCTAGATCCGGAGCCCCGGTCCGGTGCTGCAACCATACCAAACCAGAACCATGCATAATTCCCGGTTCCAAACCCGGAACCGACCCGGCCAACACGCGAGTTTTGCCGGGGTGAGTTAGACCCGGCGGGTTCAATCTCCGGTTCCACATTTTGGGTTTGCTTTGTATAGAACATTACTTTTGTATTCAATTGATTATTGATAATCAATGGTAATACCATGACAGTCAAATATTTGACTTGAGTATATATTTTCAAATACGATCAGGGACTTTTGTTTCTATCCAATGATATTGATGCAAACTTAACAGTATTGGGGTTCGTTTCTTTGGTATCTCAGATGCACTGCACAATAATGATTTGTCGATAAAGTCGGTCAAAACATTCAATATGATTATCTCGACAAATGCGACTCTACACAATGATAACCTTCTGAAGTGAAAAGCATTGACGCTCCATTGACGTTCATCTTAGAGTATTGATACTCAACAATAGTTAGTTCCAGATTGATTATATTTTGACGAATGGCCGTCAATTCTGCTGCAAAATGATGCATTTGGTTTTTGAGCAGCATTTTCAGCCACTGTTGACACTCTGTTGACACTGATTTTCGAGCAATCATATTGCACAATAGCTACGCTGTATCAAATACAATGATGGTCATTATGATTGATTCCATATCGATTGTGATATTTAACAATTTTGCAAACAGGATTGGGGTTCCTCTCTTTCATACGTCAGATGCACTGCACAATGATTATCCGTCGATAAAGTCAGTCAAAACATTCAATTTGATTATTTCAACAAATGCGACTCCATCCAATAATACTCTACTGAACTGAAAAGTGTTGACGCTCTGTTGACACTCATTTTAGAGCATTGGTTCTGAACAATAGTTAGTCCTAGATTAAATAAATCCTGACAAAAGGCAGTCAAAACTGCTGAAAAAGGGTGCATTCTGCAAAATAATCCATTTGGTTTTGAGCGGCATTTTGAGCCGCATTGTAAGCCGCTGTTGACGCTCTGTTGACGCTCATTTCCGACCAATCATACTGAACAATACCTATACTGGATCTAATTGAAAGACTGTCATTATAATCGATTTCTTATGAAGTATAATGTATAACAACTTTGCACACAGAATTGGTGTTTCTCTCTTTCGTATGTCAGATGCACTGCACAATCATCATCTGTCCATAAAGTCAGTCAAAATATCCAATTTGATTATTTCAACAAATGCAACTCTATCCAATAATAATCTGCTGAACTGAAAAGTGTTGACGCTGTGTTGACACTCATTTTAGGGCATTCATACTGCGCATTGGTTTGCCCAAGATTAAATAAATCCTGACAAAAGGCAGTCAAAACTGCTGAAAAAGGATGCGTTCTGCAAAATAATCCATTTGGTTTTGAGCTGCATTTTAAGCTGTTGTTGACGCTCTGTTGACACTCATTCGAGACCAATCATATTGCACAATAGCTACACTGTAACCAGTAGAAAGACTGTAATTGTAATCGATTCCATATGAACTGTAATGCATTATGATTTTGCAAACAGAATTGGGGTTTCTCTCTTTCGTACGTTGGAGGCACTGCACAATGATTATCTGTCGATAAAGTCAGTCGAAACAATCAATTCACTCATATATACAAATGCGACTGGATCCAATCATAATTCGCTGAACTGGAATGCGTTGACGCTCCGTTGACGCTTATTTCAAGACATTCATACTATACAATAGTTTGTCCTGAATTGAATAAATCCTGACGAAAGGGAGTTAAACTGCTGAAAAAGGCTCTATTCGGTTTTTGAGGCGCATTTCAAGCCGCTATTGACGCTCTGTTGACGCTCTGTTGATGTTCTGTTGACGCTCTGTTGACACTCATTTCAGAGCAATTATACTGCCCATTAGTTATGCTATATCTAATGGAAAGATGGTTATTATTATACCAAACGACCAATCAGTAGTACATTATCTTTTCTCTGAATTGGTGATTCCTATGATTATTATTACTAGTACCCATCAAAATCGGTTTTCGGGGTCCAATTAATTTGAAATAGTCTTGAAAAACACCTGCAGACTGCAATCAAATAACATCAATTGTACTGTAATTACTATATCAGAGTTATATTACTTGTATTTCAACTGATATGGGATAGTGGGTCATAGTTCTATTTAAAGTTGATCACATGATGGCCTATATATTCAATATGAAAACTGCTGGCACTCTGGGGGTAAATGGTGATTATTTTTCTGTACTTCAATAATTTCCGAAATTCCATACAGTGGTTCATAAATGCCGGGTGCATTGGGATAGTGTATATGTACCAGTCTGGTCAAGTCACACATGCAGTGTCTGGTTGTGTTGACCAAATCAAGACAGAGGTAGGCAATACCTTCATAATGACCAGGGTTGAGACTACAATATCCATAGTAATCGATACTTATCATACACTTCAGGATTGTAACCCAGTTTTCATTTAAATAGTCTTTAGGTTTCCTTTCTTGCAGAATCCAGTTGAATCTACAAAAATATGAATCAATTCAGTATATTATTTTTAAAATACTTAGTTTTGTTAAAATGAAATTTTTGACAGACTATATAGTAATTATGAATTACCGATATTACCGAATAGCAGACTGCAAAAGTCGCATGCACTCTATTATGAACCCGTTTTACTACCCGTTATATAACCCACAAATTTGAGCGGTTCCAAATCGAAGCATGGACCAGGACTGTTCATTCTGGTTCGGTTCAACTGGCAACCCGGACTGCCAATATGGAAACGGTTCAGTTCCGACCTGGACCAGAACCGCAGCCTCCAGGTTGGAACCGTTGCTAATACTTGTTGCATATGGCAGGGGCAGGTTCAGAGCATGTGATTGGTTTGGTCATTACCCCTTAATGCCAACAAAGTGCAAAGAGCCACTAATAATATTCAACTGGAACAATTCCAGTGCAGGACATAAGAATACCAAGAACGATGGTGAGAGAAATAAAGAGCAATCTGTAAGTGGATTACAATCTGTTAGTGGATTGAAGTGAATAAAACCAAAATCCATTTCAATTTGATATAAGTTATGCATCCACTTGCCAATATGATCCTAACCAAATGTGTGCATTTTGTCACGTGCACCGGCGCCGGAGTCCAAGCCCATCGGAACCACTGACTATGAAGGTCATCCACTAAATAATGACAGAAGACAAACCTGAGACCAGAGAGGCCCAGGAGCAGATCTCCTCTATTGATGAAGAATCAAATGATGACATATCAGGTTGGAGTACTGTATAGAACACAATCAACAATGCTTTTGAGCATAACTGCTTAGAGGAAGCTCCGAAGCTTGTTGGTGCATTTCCGGTATGCCAGTTAAAGACCAATAGAGTTGCTGGCTATAAATCTACCATTCCCGGCAATCCTGTGAAATTTCTGGCGCATCCAATCTGGGCCATCTGATTCATTGTCAAATGATGGGTTTGGCATACTGACATGCCGGATGCACTCAGGGCAGATGAGATGGGCCTCAGAAAGATCCATACATCTCTTGGTGCAGCCAAGTTTTGCCAATTGCAGACTGAGAAAGTTGTTTTTGATCAGCCTTTGTCGATTCTTTGGGGTCAAACTCTGGATGAATGGATTAATCCAGTGCAGAAAAATTATCCAGCAGTCCCACAAGAGGAATGGAGTTGGTACCCATTAACAAAGACGAATCAGGTACCATGCTGGCTGGTGGAGATTGAGACAACCTTGCCCTAGGGTAATCCCTGTCTGGTATCGGCCCACGAAACAATCTTAATAGTCACCCTTCCAGGAATGTGCGAGACAATTCAAATTGTCATAAACGAAATGTCCTACACCATGGATTTCACTATAATTGATCTGTTTGACCCAAACCATTACAACTGTACAAATGACGATGTGAACGGCTCTGCCGACAAGCCGGAACAAAGGTGGAACATCCATCTTATATCATACAATACCTTAATGGCACAAGACAAACTGAATGGTCAGAGGCCACCCAACAAGTGTGCTTGGAGCTTTGCGATCTTTGACGAATCACACTGGTACAAAGAAGGTGATCCCATGGGATCGAGTGTTGCTGTAGAGTCCAGGATCAGATTGAAACTGCAGTTGACAGCGACACCAGTGTACCACACGATCAATGACTGGGTTGATCAGACGATAGGGCTGTTCTCGGGCGGGCGGATTTGACCTGAGGGGATAATATTGATGGAGCTGCATAGTGCGGAAGCAGTCCATATTGCCATTCGGAGTTTGACACAAGGCATCAGGTCTGATGATGACAGACTCAAAATGCTGCATCCGAGCAGATTATAAGGATAGCCAAACCATGGACCATCCGGAGGTCGTCAGAGTCCAAACTAGCCGATGCAGAACTGTTGGTAGAGATACCTAAGGTGAAAGAACATAGTGTCAACATGACATGCACCACGGCAGAAAAACAAACTCTATAGCAACTTGTGAACCAATATAAGTCTCAAGATAAGAGAGGTGTCTACTATGTGCACCAGTGGAGATCAGCCTGTTTCTCTTTGGTCTTGGGGAATACGGAGAACAAGAATGTTAGAGGCGAGTGGATTCAGAATTGGTCTGAGATCGATGACGTGAGTGAACCTCCATTCTTCCTGTGGATACAGAAGGACTTTATTCAGATGTTTGTACGTGATCCGGCAGAATATCTACCTGCCGAGCTAGACAAGGATCTCTCAGAAGCTGAAAAAATTGTGTTGTCTGACCCTCTGTCTCAGAAAGTGGTCTTATTTTGTCTTCTCCCTGGCAAAGTCTGTCATCTCAAATGGTGAATCCAGCAGTATTTTGGCAACTGTGTCAATATCTTCTGGATGTTCGCTGAGATGGACTCACAAGAGCGGACCGATATGTAACTGCGATTCCAAGATTCTTGCAACCCCTCAATATTCGTTACAACCCCAAAGGTCAGTGGCACAGTCCTGAATTCAACCGCCGCAAATCATGCCGTTATCATACAGAAGTTTTGGGTATCAAATAAACAACAATACCTAATCACTCAAGTGGTACGGTTAGGGCAACACTATGTACAGCACACATCGCTACTGAACACTGGGCCAGACGGTTATGATGGTTGGGTCAGTGACCATCACCGGAGATCTGGAATTGCAGAAATGAGGGTCTTGCATAGGTTGATAAATCAGCCCAATATAACCATTGATATGATACACCGGATGGTCAAGGAACATGAGAGGCACACCAAACAGCATACCCAGGGACAAGGAGATGGTGATAATTTGAAGGTTAGAAAAATTATTGGAATTCTCATGTAGGTATATCCCATTATTATTTTTTATAGTTCCACTAACTTATTCATTCGGGAAGGTATGGCACTTTTATTTCTGTTGCAATAATGGTCATTTTCATAGAAACACTTGTGGTGGAAGTGTCTGGAGTTCATGGTTGTTTTATAGATGCACTTGGGGGCAGAAGTTTCTGGAGTTCAGCGTTGATTTATAGATGCACTTGTAGTGGAAGTTTCTGGAGTTCATGGTTGTTTTATTTTAAGATCTTATTGTTAGCCAAAATGTTTAGTGTTCATGGGATTTTTGTAGCAGTGCACTTGAGACAGAATTCAATCACCAATGGTATTGTCAATTGAATCGGAAGATTCAACCTTGATCCTGAATATTCGACTCTACATCGTATCGGAAGATTCAACCTTGATTCATAATATTCGACTCTAAATTGTCAATTGCATTAGAAGATTCAAACTCGACCCTGAATATTCTACTCTACATTGTCAATTGTATCAGAAGATTCAACCTTGATTATAAATAATTGACTCTACATTGTCGATAGTATCGGATGATTCCACCTTACCAATAAGAGAGTCTTGATGAAAATTTGCCCACCAGCTTGGACACCTAGGGTGTCTTGTATATCCAAACCAATTAAGAAAATGTGGTTCACCTAACCTTATGTTGACCAGCGTGATATGGGTGTTGCAGTCAATTTGCTGATAGGAGTATCCGCAGACGATCTCATTCGCAGCTCATAAATTTCTCTCAAGAACCTCTTACTCAGTTTATGCATTTCTCACTGGAGTACCTCCCTGGATCAGAGATATTTCAGGATCAAGAATTATGGGGATCAGAATGTAAAGTTAGTATGGTCTAGATTTAGCTCTAGCATTTTGAACCGTGTTCTCCCATCTTCAATCTATGTTTGACTCTCTCGTGTTGTATGCTGCAAGCATTGATCATTACAAGGGATCCATTCACCCAACCACATGTTATCTGCGATCTGAGGACTGGCAAAATCCACACCACTCACATATTTTCATGAGCACCAGAGCAAGTTTTGAGACCTTTTCGGTACGCCTGAACATGAATGATTATCAGCTGATGAATCTGATTCCCCAATAAGGAAATGGTTCCTTCATAACTTCGTCACTGTCACGGTTGTGTTGAGTGACGATCGGGGGTCGAGTGATGATTGGTGAATGATATAAATAATAAAGCACAATGACAATGAAATCAGGTTTTGAACGGAGGCTAAAGCATGACGAACAAGAAATCAGGTTTCGAATGGAGGCTAAAGCATGACGAGAATGAAATCAGGTTTCGAATCAGGCATTTGCAGGAAACTATGGAATCGTACAAAAGCAGTGTACAATGAAAGCAGCAGATCGGATGTATTATGGAACAAGTGAAATCACGGTATATAAACCAGGCGTTCTGTGGAAGATATGTATTTCTCTTCACTCATTCTCTCATCTATAAATCAATCAATTAGCTTTGGCATTCACTTCTTTCACATTTGTTGATTCTGAATCGAGTCTCTTGCGTACAGCCTTGGTATCTTCAGCTACAGGCTATTCTGGACTCTGGGGCTTTCCTGCACTTGCATTTCATTACCCCTAGAACCCCGAGCTCTGAACCCTTGACAGAACTATGAGTCTACAATCAATTCTACCAGTGATATTTTTGTTGTATGTGTCATTACCTTCATCGTTTAGGCTGCTATTATTGTCACCGCAATTGCAACACGTCTTGCAAAGTTTTAAATCAGCAAGCAATTTCAAAAACAGATTGGCTTCCATTCCTGATCACGACACATCTACTTACCGTGCTTGTGGACCTTTCAAAAACCTACAAATCACGACATTTTTGGCAATCAGTGCGACTTCTAAATATATGAGCATGGACAAAAGGACCTGCGACTGTATTTATTTTTGCTATTATTCAGAAGAAGAAGGAGACTTAGATCCTGATTATCCAAACCCAACCATCCACTGCAACTGCAGAGCAATTCAAGAGTGGACCAAAATACCTACCTGGAACTGCGGTATGGAGAAATTCGATACCCTTTTTAATTCCATCGAGGAACGCGATTGTATTCTTTGTTCACTGTGAACCCTTGGTCATGAAACCCTTTTGCCGTGATATCTAACCAGGTGTTAATGTGCTGGAACCCCAATAAGTGTATTTGGTGTGAAATTCCTTGTGGCAACGACTGCTGGATATACAGGAAAAGCGATATCTGGAGGCACATCTGTGACGAGTGCCTTGAAGTAGCACAAACCTTCGGCTGGAGAATCAATAAATATCTACACCAATCACCATTCCAAAATTGCAACGATATCAACTGAATCTGCAGGAGCAACCTGCGATGTAATGCAAATGGGGGCACAACAATTTGAATCTGAAATCGTAACGCTGGCCAATATGGAGATCATAAATGAAGAGCAGCTCAGGAGTCACATTCAGGTCATCAACACAAGACTAACAGCCTTTGCTCAGTTACCGACCACCAGTAGGTTGAACGAATTGCAAAAGAAACAGCAGTCTGTGAAGAATATAGAGGCACACATATTGGAGTTATTGGCAGAAGGAAACAAGGTCATCGTGGAATTGAATAACCTGAAACTGGAGCTGCTTCTTAAACAACAGCAGTTATGAACCACAGAGGCAAGAGTGCCAGTCTGCACACATGGAGACCTGCAAGCCAAGATCACAGATCTAGAACAACAATTGAAAAACAAAGCACCAGAAGGGACGGAAAACCTCAGACAGGAACTAGAACAAACAGAGGAACAGTTAAGGATCTGTGGAGAAGGAAGAAACGAATATCGGGATCAGGTCAAGAGAGTATTGGCACTGGCAGGAACATCGGATGGTGGCAACAGTAGTAAAGGACAAAATGGCAATGAAATTGTTAGGTTCTCTGAAATGGACCGAAGGGCACTTCGAGGATGGATGGCACAACTAGCCATGAAAATTGCGCATGAACCGGCAGGACTCTTCAGCGAACAATCCAAAATGAGGTATCCGGAAAATTTACTAGAAGGCGTCGCCCTGAATCAAATTGAACTGTACATCGACAGGAAAACTGGAGATCTGAAGTTAAAGTCACTAGAAAAGTTGCTGGACCTATTGCAATTGGCTTACCCAGACCAGGACATATGGGCCACGGCAAATCAGAAACTGCTCAAACTCTAGCAAATGGATCGAGAATTTGCCCAATGCTACACATAATTCCAATGGTAGATACCTGACGTTTATTGGAACGAAGCGGCCCATTTGGAAGTATTACAACAAGGCCTATCTGAAGAGCTGATGATCTCACTACAGCACTGGTACTTTCCGTCGACTTCATGGAATTTGTGAAAATATGCTGAAAAAGGGACTCCTACATCCGCGCCCGGACTGCAGAAAGAAAGTCGGAAACATGCACAGCAGGGTCAAAGAAACAGAAAACCACGAGCAACACCACACCTGCCCCAGAAATAGCACCAGCAAGCACTGTGGCAGATTACCATGGCCCTGTTCCAATGCACCTTTCAGCAGTCAAGGGGAGGAAGATTACGCTAGAGGAACGAAAAAGACGAAGGCAGGGAGGATTGTGTATGTACTGTGGGGATTCAAGGCACTTTGCCGCAAGTTGCCCGAGAAAATTGAAACCAGCATCAAGACAGGTGGAAGTAACACCTTTTAAAAATGCAGGAAATTAAATGGACGCAGATTCGGGAAAGGTGGAGTTGGGACAAGTCTAGGCCAGTGCAATATGGATGGCCATTGTGCTGGGCATGAATTTCGTTTGTCTACAGTTGTTAAGTCTCATTTTAGAATTTTGCAGTTCTCAATTAAAGTTAGTGGCGCAGAAATCAAGGACTCTTTAATGCGAAGCAAGCATCCTGTTGTGCAATGATCGCTAGAAATCGGAGGCAGATCAATCGATACACATGCATCGATTGACTGTGAAGCCACGGAAATAGAATTTGTAGACAAAGATTATGTTCGCCATCCTCAATTGGAAGAAAAGGCATTACGAGAATCAAGAGAGTTAGAGGTTATAGCTGGAACGCCCATCAAATCAGGAACCATTACAACCTTGGCCAAGTTGAATATGAGAATACAATCACGTCAGGAGCAACTACCAGTGTTCGTAACGAAGTTGGGGCATTATCCGATAGTGCTACGATTACCATGGTCACACCTTCACGATGTAATGGATTCATTTGAGGTGCAAAGGTTCGGTTTCAAAAGCCTCTACTGTCAACTGCATTGCCAACATCATTCGAGAATATGGATATAGGGCAATCACATGGAATCAACAGGAGCAGATCTGGAAACATCGAAATTGGACATCTGCGCAGCAACAGCATCACCTTTTGAAAGAAGAGTCAGAAGGAAAGAACTCAAGGTTTGCGCCATCACACTGTATGAAATCAACATGGCCTTGGGAATTAAGGATCAACAAGAAATGTCCCTCAAAGAAATTATCCCCTAGTAATACTACGAGTTTCTACCCCGGTTCAGCAAGGTAATTGCCGAAATGCTACCCCCCACTGGCCCTACAATCATCAGATTGAATTCCAGGAGGGCTTTACACCACCGTTTGGGCCTATTTACACCTTATCTCAAGAAGAGCTACAAGTTTTCAAGGAATGGATACAGAAGATCTTGCCCAAGGGATTCATCCTGTCATCTTCATCACCTTGCGGAGCCCCAGTACTGTTCGCTCCTCAACCGGGAGGAGGCTTCAGACTCTGTGTCGATTACCGAGGCCTAAATGATGCAACAATGAAAAACCGGTACCCCCTATCATTAATCCAAGAAACCCTGCTAAGACTCTCGAAAGCTCAATATTACACCATGCTCAACATCCACGATGCATATAATACGATTAGAATCGCAGAAGGGGACGAATGGAAATGGATTTTTAGAACCTGCTATGGACTTTTCGAATAACTGGTCATGCCCTTGGGACTTACCAACGCACCAGCATCCTTCCAGGAATTCATCAACGATACATTATGACTATTCTTGGACATTTTCTGCCCGGCGTCCTCGGATGATATTCTTATTTAAAGCGCTATTCCGAGGGAACACAAGGAACACGTCAAAGCAGTCATAACCACACTTGAGGAAGCTGGTCTCTACCTAAAAGCAGAGAAATGCAAGTTTCATAAGGAGAAAGTCAAATACTTGGAGTTAATTGTCAGAGTGAATGGAATCAGAATGGATCTGGAGAAAGTCCAAGCGACTGAAAATTGGGAAGCACAGGAGAAACTTAATGATGTCCAAGCCATTTCAAGCTTTGCCAACTTCAATCGACGATTCGTACAGAACTACAGCAGGGTGGTACAACCACAACAAAATGTCTAAACAAGTTAGTACCTGTTCACTGGGGACCCAATCAACAAAGAGCATTCGCCAAACTCAAGACAGCTTGTAAAACGGCACCAGTGCTAGCCCATTTCGATTATGAAACAGAGATACTCATCGAAACTGACACCTCATGTTATGTATCCGCAGGAGTCCTCTCCCAATACGACAACCAAGAAGTGCTATACCTGGTGGCCTTGTTCTCCAAAAAACACTTGCCCGCCAAAAAAAATGTCAAAATCTACAACCAACAATCATGCACAATACATTGGGGACCCAAATGTTCAGGTTCAGTACTTCCGATGAAGATTCTTACCGATCAGAAGAACCTGGAGTACTTTATGACATCGAAACTGTGAAATCTAAGGCCGACCAGATGGTCCGAATTCCTGTCGAGGTTTAAATTCAAGATAGTTTATCGGCCAGGAAAGCAAGGTCAACAACCCGATGCACTTACAAGAATGCCAGGAGACATTCCTCCGAAGGGGGGGCAGAAAAAACCCAGCAAATCATGCTGAAAATGGTAAACCTTGACCAGATGGTACACAAAGGGTTGATGGTGGCATTCACGGAAACAGTCGACCTGGATAGTGACTCCGTAAGCTCCGAAGAGTTATGGAACAGGATACAAAAAGTATGTCAGCATCGCCCATATGACAGTAGCAAATAGCTATGTACACATAAGGATCAGTTGCTGGAAATCTCTGAAATACAAATCTTACCAACAGACAAGGACAAGCTCAAATGTATTCAGGAATGCCACAATTCTCCAGTCGTGGGATACCCAAGACCAGCAAAAACCTACCACCTGCCGAGCTGAAGCCATTCCTGAAATAACATAAGAAAAGATGTGGATTGCTATGTACGTAACTGCCACACGTGTCAAAGGAGTAAAGCAACCCATGAAATGAGTCATAACCTGCTACAACCATTGGAAATACCGGAGCAACCATGGAATGATTTATGCATGGACTTCGTAGTAGCACCACCCGAAAGCGAAGGGTTTAACGCAGTATGGGTTCTGGTCGATTGCTTAACGACAATGCGACACCTGGAAACCTGTGCTGACAAAGTAAATGGAAAGAAGTTGGGAGAAATGTATGTAAAAGAAGTGTTCAGACTGCACAGACTGCCCAAAACAATAGTGGGCCTCCCAGGGCCACAATTTGCATTGGAATTCCGGAACCACATCTGCGAGAGATTGGAAATCGAACGAAGGCTATCAACCGCATTTCATCCTCAGACTGACAGTCAAACTGAACGAGTCAACGCGGGAATGGAACAGTATCTCCGAAACTTTGTTAATTATCAGCAGGACTATTGGGTCCAGTGGACACCATTGGCAGAATTTGCGGCTAACAATCATACCTCAGAGACGAATCATCACTCCGAGTTTTTGGCAACTACAGCTTCCACCCGCGAATAACCTTTGGCCAACACCCAATCAAGGATCCCAACGATATTTGCGAAGTAAACACCCAGCAGATAGTCCAATGGATGGAGCAACTTTTCAGCAAACTCAGAGGAGAAATGAAAAGGGCTCAGGGGGTACAGTCCGAGCAGGCCAACAAATGGCGAAGGGTCGAAAAGAAGTTACCGATAAGAGACACACAATGGATTCATGCCAGGAACCTATCAACAGCCCGACCCAGTGAAAACCTGGATTTGAAACGTATTGGACTATATGAAATTACAGTGGTCGTCAGTCCGTGGGCCTATAAAGTCAAGCTACCAAGTCAACTACGCATTCACGATGTTCAACCGATATCCAGGTTAGAGACAGTTGCCCAGGATCCTCTCTGGAATCAAAAACACGAACCACTACCACCGGATATAGTCGATGGAGAAGAGGTGTACGAACTCGAATGGGTGGACTATTTCAGGCATTTCGGAAGGCAATTAGAATATCTTGTGCAGTGGGGAGGGTACAACGGGCGCAGCTAGGAGCCCGTGGCCAACGTGGATGGACTTCAGGCTATCGACGACTTTCACACCAAACAACTTGGCAAGCCAGGATTGTGAACCTCCTAGGTACTCAGCATTGCAGAGGGGGATAATACTGTCACAGTTGTGGTAAGTGACGATCAGTGGTGGAGTGATGATCAGGGACTGATATTAAAGATTAAGCACAACAAGAATGAAATCAGGTTTCGAACGGAGGCTGCAGTATGATGCGAATGTAATCAGGTTTCGAATAGAGGCTGAAGCATGATGAAATGGAAATCAGGTTCCGAAACAGGGTTTTACAGGAAATGACGGAATTGTATGAAAGCAGTGTACAAAGAAAGAAGTAGTTCAGATATATTACGGAATGGGTGAAATCACTGCATGTAAACCAGGCATTTGGTGTAAAATAAGTTTTTCTCTTCATCCTATCTCTTGTCTATAACACAATGCATTAGCTGTGGCTTTCACTTCTTTCATATTCGGTGATTCTGGATCGAGTCTCTTGCGTACAGCCTTTGTTTCATTAGCTACATGCTATTGTCGACTCTTAAGCTTTCCTGCATCTGGATTTCATAACCCCAAGAACCCCGAGCCCTGAACCCTTGACAGTCACTATATATGATTCTTAACCTAATATGTATTTGTCGTAGTGAATATTTGATCTTATATTGAATTTCGACTCAACTCCGTATGTTTGGTTTGCTGAGAGATTGACGTGGTACTACTCTAGCAAGCAACACATCAGCTGAGTATGATTGAGCTGGGTACGAGGTACACGGATGGGAGAGATGCATGGGTTGGATTAAGGGGGGAGAGTCTGAAAATTACGCGGTATACCGGTCATCAATTGACAGCAACACCCGTCGCTTGTCAAGTTTTAAGGTTAAGTGTTGCTCATCTGCTAATTTCTTATACTTCCCCCATGTCAATTGATTATAGTTCATAAAGGACATCTTACACCAAAATTTTTAAACCTAAACTTCATTAACTTTGCACAAATGGCATTATTATATAGACCAAGCGATTTACGTATCTGACACTGAATAATATATCAAGAGTCCAGTGTCAATCTAAATGAAATCGAGTGGAATAATCGTTTAAGTGATTGGAGGGAGCATATATGACATGACTTATCGTTGCCATCTTGGTATTGCAGGGCCAATCACCTTTGTTTTCTCCCCTCTGAAAATTCTTCTAGGTCAACAACTCTCTCTCATCCTATCTGAAATATCTTCAACTGCTTATATATGCTTTCTGATCAGGCCGTATCCTGAGTGCAATGCTATATACCTGACAATTACCACTGCTAGATGGGGTCTTTTAGAAGGAGTGTCAGAACTTGAGGTCATCCCTATGAGATGGTGTTTGCCCCTTTTTGACCTTATCCCACACAGACCACAACGGTATACTATATTCAGGAAAACTGCAGGTCCTTCCGAAGATTATCTCTCCATTCCGCATCGAACTACACACAGAATCATATCCAAAGAATAATGGCTTCAACTTTGGCAAATTCAACATTAGATCCTGAAACATATCCAATATGACTTGTGACAGCGCATCAACTCACTCTGCTGGTAAACCACACCAGACATCACCGACAACTTTCCCGGCGCGTGCCCTATTTCATGATCATTGTACTCACCTCACCACATTTATTCCTGGTTTCACGACTGATGTACTTATGGGAAGTCTTTACACAGCATGCCTGTGCAAGATGTAATGTAAGGTCTTGTCCTTAAATGCTTTTAAAAATGATTTTCACAATTCAGTAGCGTGAATACTTCAGCGGTCTGTTGATGGTATCCGAAAACTTGTAAATATCCAGCAATTGGGCATTCGGATGTGCTAATGTTTTGTGTAGTTAGCTTGCCAACCGGTCTCCCGCCGGCTTGCCTGGAAGTTGATATTCAGTTGTAGGTTATGCTTCACCCTGGCCTTCTCAACAGTCTATCAGTTATGGGGGCATTCGTATATACTGATTGTTGAAAGTTATGCTTCACCCTAGCCTACTCAACAGGCTATCAGGTAAAGGGCAATCATATGTGCTCATGATCTGCGCAGGTTGCATGCAAACTGCTCTCCTACCGGCGCGCCTGGAAGTTTGTATACAGTTGTAAATAATACTGTATTCTGGGGCCTCCTGAACCGTCCGTCAGGTACTGGTGGGTATTCGTGTTTGCTCCTGATATGTACTGGCTGCTTGCATACAGGTCTCTTGCCTAAGTTCCTGGAAGTTGGTATAGGCCATAAGTTCTGCTTCACCCTAGCCTCCTTCACAGTCTGCAACAAACTAATTTTATTTGTTAAGGTCTCTAACGGTCAGTTCAAGTTATCTACAAATTTTCTCCATCAGGCATGCTGGAGGGCAGCTACAGTTGTATAAATATCACACAAGTTCAAACCTCTCTCATTAAACAATCAAGTTCAGGTTCACCACGAGTTGATCTACACCATCTCTCCACCATCCAGCCATTCATTGTTTTTTCCAATTTCTACTTCCCGCTACTATATCACTTCCTGTTATTTGTCAGTTAAATGAAACACTCCACACAGGACATCCTGAGCCATTAATAGCCAAAGAATTACGAGGTGTAACTTGAACGTGCAGCAGCCAGGGCAAAGCAGATGGAGGAGTACCCAGCACAGTTTGGAGAAGTTTGTTCTTTTTCCACTCCCTTTAATCCAAATGTTCATTAAAACGATAATTATTGATATTGTGTCTGAATTGTATGCAGGAGGATTATCCCGGAGATGATGAGCATGACAACAAATATCTCGACCCCAACTAGGACTTCGCTCAACATATGCTGTACGGAAACCTCCGACCAAGCTTACCAAGTCCAATATAAATCTGCGGGTGTCTCTACAGCCTGGTACTACAAGTGAATCAGTGCCAGTTGATACCACCACAAGAACAAAAGACCAAAGGGTTCAGAAAACAACAAGAAAACGTTTCAGCTAGCGAAAGACTTCCTTGCAACTGTTAACTTAACCGAAAGCCCATGGCAATTAACGAATGAAGATAAATATGAGCTTATCGCAGAGAGCTAGAAGCTATTAATCGAGGCTCAGGATTGTCAGAGGCGGGTTGCTGGTGCACTGGAAAACAGTCCATCGGTATGTCAGCAGACCGGTGGCCTCTCAAAAGATATAGATTTTCAGACTCGAAAGGCCGTACGTTTTGCCTGCCGCACATGGAATGGTAATTTGTATTAACACCATATATAGCTGTATAGCAAAATCAGTAGCTTGCGTGGGCGACTGGCTGAGGCTGCTCAGCGCACCATTGTGGGAAGCTACTGCCTTGATATTCGCTCGCAAAAAGACCTAAAATACCAAATCGTGCATCTGCTAGCTGAAGACTCATACATGATGAAAATTGTCGGTGATAAGAAAGCCTGGTTTACCAGGTTCGAGATCTTAGATCTCATATATCATATCCTCTTCTTTACGGTGAACAGCTCAGGACGGCTCCCACATACAGCTAAATACTTCGAACTGGTAACTCCATGGATGTTAGCAGTTGCCGCGGCCGCCATCCACTGTACCCTATCAGACTACGAGCAGTATACAAAAGTCACCACAAACTTTATCCAAGATGAGTATCAAAGTAATTCTTATTTTTTTCATATCCATTTCATCTGCACCAATCTCTTTTGGGCGCACCTAGATTGCCGTTGCAAGCTTCTCCCTATGTTATTTGCCTCTGGTTACTGTTATTTATACACATACGTACCTGAATGACTTGCCAAATTTGGATTGCAGAGGTTACTCTGAGAGTCTACAATCATTGGCATTCCATCCATCCAACCAGGCAAAATTCAATCATCAATCAGTGCAGAGAACACATCACTTATCTATGTAAAGAGAATAGCCATGAAATAGTAGCTTTCCTTGGAGTGAACGAAATGGGTGACGGCATTGGTAATATTGATAATATGATTGATTGATCAAGTTGGACAGGTGTTAGTTGCTGTTCTTTATGTTCCTCACACTCTTTTTGCTTCAATCATTATGTTATTTTCCTTGCTGTCTGTTCTAAATTGCTTTCTATTTGAATGCCTATTTTCATATCATTATTTCAAACTGTGTCATTTTGAATATGAATTCATAGATATAACAATGTGCAGTGATTCGAACATAAAGTAATCAAAGAGGTGAATCACCCACAAATGGGGAAAATATACAGAATATTCATCTGAATGATTTCACATCATCCAATGCTCCGGGAGACTCTTGGATCACGTACCGGCCGCTTCCGGAGGTATCAGAACCTTACTCCAGCGCTCCCAGAGGCTCCACAATCGTGTACTGGCCCGCCCAGAGGCTCCAGCAGCTTATACCAGCGGCCCCAGAGGCTCCAGAACCTGGCCCCGGCGCCCTCAGACGCTCCAGAACCTTACACCAACGCTCCGGGAGAATCCAGAACCTTGCACCAGCTCTCCCAGAGGCTCAAAATGCTTCCACCGGCGCTCCTGGTAGCTGCCAAATCTTGCACTGGCGCTCCCGGAGGCTGCCGAACCTTGCATGGGTGCTCCCAGAGGCTCAGGAACCATTCACCAGTCCTCCCGGAGGCTCTCGGAGGCTCCAGGAGAGCCCTCCCATGTTCCAGGAGCCTCGTGAACCTTGCACTTACTCTGAACTGCTCCAAACTGTTCCGACAACTCCAGGAGCATCTAGGAGCCTCCCAGAGCAAGAATTACATTTTGCTGATGTGTAGCTAAAGAAACGAAAACTGTATGCAAGGAACTCAATCGAGAATCACCGAGTGTCAAAGAAGTGAAAGCGGAAGCTAATTGATTGTTTTATAGACAAGAGAACTAGTGACAAAACAAACTTATCCTCGGCCGAATACCTAGATTATACACAGTAATTTCCCTCGTTCAATAATATATCCGTACTCCTGCATTCTTTGTACACCGCTTCGTACGATTCTGTCGTTTCCCATGAAACCCTAATTTGACACCTGATTTCATTCTCTTCATGCTTTAGCCTCCGTTCAAAACCTGACTTCATTTTTATCATGCTTTAGCCTCTGTTCGAAACCCGATTTTCTTCAAATTGTGCTTTTGCCTCTGTTCGAAACCTGATTTCATTCTCATTGTGCTTTATTATTCACCGATCATCACTCCACCATCGATTGTCAATCAACACAACTGTAACAATATCAACAACCCGACCAAGCAGAAATTTGATTGGAAACACATAGGACGATATGAAATTATCGAGGTCATTAGTCCCTGGGTGTATCGAATCAAACTATCCAACGAGCTAAAGATTTACAATGTCCAACCGATATCTCGTTTGGAGAAAGCCACTCAAGATCTTCTTCTGTATCAAGAGCAAGAACCACCACCACCGGTAATAGTGAATAGAGAAGAGGAGTACGAAGCCGAGTGGATACACAATTCCAGGCTATTCTGGAGGCAGCTGCAGTATTTGGTAAAATGGAGGGGCCACAATGAGTGCAGCTGGGAACCTGCAACCAATGTAGATGGACTTAAACCTATCGATGACTTTTGTGCTGAACAACCTGGCAAGCCCAGACTGTGAACCTTGTAGGTACTCAGCATTTGAGAGGGGGAGCTACTGTCACAGTTGTACTGATTGACTATCGGTGGTAGAGTGATGATTGGTGAGAAATATAAATGGTCAAAGTACGATGAGAATGAAATCAGGTTTTGAATGGAGGCTAAAGCACGATGAGAATGAAATCAAGTTTCGAATGGAGGCTACGGCATGACGAGAATGAAATCAGGTTGCGAATAGATACTAAAGCACGATGAGAATAAAATCACATTTTCAATCAGGAAAAGGGCAGAATTGTGCAAAAGCAGTATACAAAGAAAGCAGGAGTTCGAATGAAATTATGGAATATCTGAATCGCTGTATATAAGCCAGGCTTTTGGTGCAGGATAAGTTTATTTCTTAACTTGTTTTCTCATCTATAAAACAATCAATTAGCTTTGGCTTTCACTTTTTTCACACTCTGTGATTTCTGGATCAAATCTCATTCATACAGTCTGTGTTTCTTTAGCTACAGGCTATTCTCGACTCTTGAGTATTCCAGCTATTGGATTCTATAACCCCTAGAACTCCGAACCCTGAGCCCTCAATACCTAGTCCTGAATCTTTGACAAGTAGTTCTCTTTCAATCTAATCACCCCAGAGAATTAAGTCTAATTCGATAGAGAGATGCTGAACTGCCCAGGGTTGGCACATATTCTCATATTGTGGGTTTTGTGGCTGGTACTATTCAGCTGGTTTTCTGCTGTTCATTTGTTATTGGCCTGTCATCAGCTTCTTGCCTAATACTGATTAGCAGTTTATTAGCTGGCCATTTGTTGAGGTTATTGAGAGCAGAAAATACCACAACCATTAACAAGTGTTCATATCTTATTGGAGGTATTGATAATTATTTACTAGCTATGACGCAAGATTGATTCTGACATCTGACAAATGTGATGACTGATATCATATGAATCATAAGAATCACAAGTGATCATATATAACCCCACTATAAACTTGTTCAGTGTGATATTTTCAAACTGTTGTCTCCATCCGGTCTATCACAGAATATTGAACAAGTGAAAGAAGTGTTTCAATGGCTATACTGAACAATCATAATTTATCATATATTAAGTATTACAGAGTTGATCAATGCAGTTTATGAAAAAGAATATGATTTTCCAGATGAATTTTAAGTCAATTCTTGTGTAAACTCTATTGTTTAACATATAAATATTAATTATTATATATAATCATATTGTAGTGATATATTGAAGTAAAATAAGCTTTCACCAAACAGTAATAAAGAGAAAATAGATGATAAATACTTACAGAGCAAAATTTCAAAAGCAGTAGCAATAGAAAAACATTAGCCATACAAAATAGTTATAGGGCAACAGGGAAAAGACAAATCAAATTCCAAAATTTCATATATATTCAATTGAACAAATAATGACCTCTATAGATAATGACTTATTATGAAAGGTAAATTAGTACTGTATCAACTTAATAACTGTAGTATTAATTTTACAGTTTTGGCCAGATAATCCAACTACCAGTACAAAAATATAGGAAGTGATACTGCATAAATATTTGGATTTTTTTGTTTTTGATATCTATTTTTGCAATGCACCCATGATATACTATGTTTTTAAGCATTTGTTTTCTGATTGGTATGAAAATTGGTGGTGTTATAAAGACATATATTCTAGTATCTAGTTATTCTGAGGGGGAGAATAGGTGAAATCCTCTTCTAAAAATACTAAACAAAATTTTACATTTACTCTAGTACATTCCAAAAGACTGTCTACATGATAATGAAACACCCTTAGGTCTCTTCATATTGATGGATCATCATGACTAGAGGAAACCTTGTGAGTTAGATACTTCAGTGGTGGTTGTCAAGCTATGCTTCATTTAAAATCACTCGCTCTCCGCTCCAGAATTACCACTGTACAAGAATATTACCTGCCGGTCCCGGCACATTCTTATAGACAGAGGCGACTGTAACTTTGGCATCGTTTTCTCCCTCGCGGTTGTGGAGCGAATCACCCGTGCCAAGATCTAATTGACGCGTCTATGCTTTTTGGAGTTCTCCTCTCCTTTAAGCCTGGTTGAGGAGCACTTTTGGCAAAAGAAAACAGTGTAAACTTACTAGGTGTAGCCTGGCTGCAAGATCCCTGTCAAATGTTGTGCCAGCCTATTCCTCAACTACAATTGTTCTACCATTCCATCACATTCATTGTTTTTCACCAGCCTTCCACCCTGTTATCCTGAGACTGTGAAGTCCTTCACCGTTCTTAACTATTATCGGACGCTTCTTAAGGTTCACTGAACAACAACGGCAGAGACGGTGAGTTTTACTCTGTCGTAACTGGGTAATGGGGACGCGCCCAGAAGATATGACGTGCTGACCAACAGACAAGTAGCCGGAAAACTCCATATCGCGGCAGCTTCTGTAATCGTACCAGCGAAAGAAAAATTCTAATTCTTTGGAGAGCCAGATCGCTCAACCCCGGATCCCCCAGTTCTGAACCACCTGTCGTACTATGTCGCCCGTGCGTCATCTCCCTACCTTATTTATGTTTAATATTTGCGCTACATCGCCTGTTCCTGGAAGCTAAAGTCATTATTCTATCTCTAGGCACAGTTTCTACGCGAATATAAATTGGTCGTCGTAGGAGGGGGAGGAGTTGGAAAGTCCTGCTTAACTATCCAGCTTATTCAGAGTCACTTCGTGGATGAATATGATCCTACAATCGAAGGTATAACTTTATTGTAACTCAAAGTTAATAATCAAGCTTTTGTATTAACGTGTCACACTAGACTCGTACCGTAAACAGTGTGTAATTGACGATGAAGTTGCACTTCTCGATGTTTTGGATACTGCTGGCCAAGAAGAATACTCCGCTATGCGGAGCAATACATGCGTACTGGTGAAGGCTTTCTGTTGGTATATTCGATAACTAGCAGAACCAGCTTTATTGAGATTGCCACATTCCAACAGCAGATTCTCCGTGTAAAGGACAAAGATTACTTTCCGGTTATTGTCGTTGGGAACAAATGCGATCTCGATATGGATCGTGCCGTTAGTCAGCAAGGCAAGTGTTCCTTTACCCCATCTATACCCTCTTGTATCGTGAATACTCATTCGCATTTGTAGAAGGCCCGTGATCTGGCCAATCATTTCTCCTGTCGCTTCATAGAAACTTCTGCAAAAGCAAGGATTAATGTGGATGAGGCATTCTACAATTTGGTCCGTGAAATTCGTCGATACAATAAAGAGCAAGCTGGTGGTTCAACATCTCCAGGCGGTGGAGCTGGAGTACAGAACGGCCCTAACAGTGGACTTGGAAATGGAAGGGAGTACCAGAAGAATGAGGACAACAACGCTGGTTGTTGTGGTAGCTGTGTTATTTTGTAACGGTGATTGCAAAAGCAGAGCCCATAGGAAGGAATGTTGAAGATAAGACGCAGGGCATGACCTTTAGGCACTCAGTTAAGTTAACCATACATGGGCGGATAATATTGCCGAAACACTCCTTTCATTCCCTTTCTATATTTTTTCACCTGTATGTCATTTCTGGTCGCCTGTGTGTGCTATAGTTCGTTGGGGGCCGGATAGATGGGTTGGGTTGGGTTGGTTGGTAGATTAGAGCGAGTCTGCTCAGTTGTTTGTCATTACAGGCGTTGCCCAACCTCTCAGCTGGTTAATATTCCTATGTTTTCAGTCAGTTCTCCAATTTTCCACCGTTCTCGTTTTTTTTTCCGCATCATTCTTTTGCATGCAATTCTTCCTATATTTCTATTGTCCTATTCTCAAAGCAACGTCCTGCTTAATTCGATACTGGGCTTTGAGGAGGCAATATTGTCATTGCATTTCAGTGAGAGGTATCTTTGCTGGTTCAAGTCTTCAGCATTATTTTCCTTTCATTGTATCTTTCATTCTCGGTCATATCATTTGTACGTTGATAAGTTTTGAGACGACTGCGTTGTTTTTATTGCAGAGCGGAGTTGTCAGTTGTCGATTTAGGAATGCTGTATTGAATGTGATTGATGGCATTTCTCGTGAGATTAATGTTCCGAACGATTTTTATTCGTTGTTAATATTGTTAGTTTCTAGTAATTGGATTTTCAAATTCGGTTCCCTTGGGCCTACGTTTTTGTAGATTGTTAGCGCCCTGTTTTATTCGTAGCTAGGGAGACACGCCGTCTAGTAGACTAGTGTTTTTGATAATGACCCAATGAATTGCAGGATTTAGTTTCAGACCGAAATATGTCTGAAGTGGAGCAGTAAAAACAATAACATATTGGAAGTTCAAGTATGCTTTCTTGACACTCCTCAAAGAGTGAACCTTCCATACCTAAAATATCAGGAGCATTAGATGTCTATGAATATTTCAGATTACAGATTTCAGGCTACTAATTACAACTCAAAATGCAATTGTAAATTTTATTATAGTGCTGTAAAATCCAAGAACTTATCTTGTATTCTAATGAAGAATATATATATCAAAAATCATCCTTTGCGATAGAAATTCACCGGAATATATCATGGATTAAGAAATATGATATGGTATTATAATTTATTATCAGGAATAGTATCTGCCCTAATATAATTGTGATTTGCTATCACTGTTACCACTATATTATGGGATTTTTTGGGTGTTACAAACTCTATCATATATATGTCATCATGGCATATCATGGTTTATTGAACACTACCATACATTTATTTTTGGTTTTTGTATTGGCTAGATGATATTGTTACATATGAATATTATTTGTCCCTATAAGAATTGAGTATACATTTAAGTATATCAAATTCATATAGCACTTGTGAAATTATTTATTTGTTATATATAAATTATCATAGTGTTATAAATCGTATTTGTTTATATTTATAAAGCTCAACAATACAATAACACTTACAGTGACTTTTGAAATTATCAAACCATGGGTACTGATATGACTCTCTGAAATAGTATTTGGTGGCAACTGGTACTGGCCCAGACTGACATGCTATAGTGGATAGTGGTGACTCTTAGAGTGGCTGACAACTTAGAAATAGATTCAGTTTGATATGATAGCATCTGTAATAGAATTGGCAAAATAATGGCTCAGGGCTGAGGATGGATAACCTCCAAATACATAGATACTTTACAGGAGTACCAATATACTCCAGTAATTATTTTACCTTATAATCATAGGACTTCTAGTCTTGGTTTCATTTGCAATTGTATCTACTCATACTCTTAAATATAGAGCTATTCTTGCCCATATCTGTCCTTCTACAACTATTCAGCTGAACAATGTCAATACGTTATATATGTGGAATTCATGATCAAACTTGTCTTCTCCAATGCATTACTGTATACCCAAAAATATACAAAAATTTTGAAAAACAAGTAATTATACAAACAATTCCTTTAGAGAAGTCATTGAGAATTCAATTCTATATCACTAACCTTTGTCAGAGTGAGAAAACTCTGCAGGCATCAGTGGTAATCTACCAACAAATTCAATTGATTGGAATCCAGTCGTTCTGTGGGTGCCAAATTTGAAATTAAGGCAGAATTTCAATACCAATCATAATACTCAAAGGCAAGATTTCTGCAAGGTATTTTGAAGATGCTGGCAGATATATAGTAGTTATTAGAGATTATTATGACTATTTATCAATTATCACCATTTTACTACAATATGCATTGCCCTCTCCCAGTTGCTGTAGTGATAAGTTCCAATAAGTTTACCATTCTATTGGTCCATTGATATATGCAGAAACCATTCCAAGAATATTTGGATGTTAATTGTTGCTTGACATATAATACAGGCCACAATGACCTTTTACCTCAGATCAAGTTTATCAGATCATTCAACAAGAGAAGTTGAATATAAAGTATCAATTAATTACTCAGAAGAAGATTCCAGGCTGTAGACATCCATCCAGCCACTGTTGGACAGAAAGTCACCTGTGATAATTATAACACATCAACTTTTATTTCAGTTTGACCTTTTACCAAATGAAATAGAACCTCTGAAATACTGTTATAAGGTATTGGTATTTCACATACACTGAAGTAGATCTCTCGAGAATGATTAAATGAGAATAGCAGTCAATTTTTAGCGAATGATAACATAAGCATAGAGGTATTTCTACAAAGAATGTATAAATTCGCATGAAACGATTTCTGCAAGAAGTATTTCATATACAATTTGAACATAACAATTGTTGCTTCATCAGATGATACATTCATATGTGACCAATTACAGGTTCAATGTGGTAAATACAAGCTCTCTATACCTAGGAAATCCACTATAAAGATAAGTTAAAACACAGAACATTTGAAAGATTATAATACTATTCAAGACTATAGTTGAAAACATATTCTGGGGCAGGTGTGAGTTCCTTGAATCTGATGAAACCAAAGTGAAAGTGAATCTGGATACTGATATAGCAGTCATTCTGGAGCCAATTGACAGCATACAGAATCAATACCAAGAGCCAACAATTCATTTCCCAAGTGCACTGGGAAGGAGACTTGAAGACTTCCAGATGTTATGAAACTGCACATTTCAAATATACAAACATTGAGACTCAAGAAGTATACCTATATTGTGTTGTTGATGGTTGCAGAAACTCTTGTGAGTCAATTGGGATAACAATCAGTCTCTCGATACCATCACTGGCCATAATAGCAATTACCACAAAGTCCTCAACATATGTTTGACAGAATCCTATGCAAACAATTAAACACCAGAACAAGTCAAATGTTATTGCAGGCAACCAATTCAGGTGCTGGAAGTACTAGCAAATCCTGAATCAGTTGGCTGTTATTCTGTTGATCAATTGGTTCAATGATAGTTGCCTGTGAATACATGAAATTATAAATGATTCAAATACAAAATAAATAAACTAGATAGGTCAATAGCAGCTACTATTGCACAATCACATGTTCCTACAAACAGTCAGTATTCCAAGGGCAATGTGCACCAGCAAAGAATAATTATATATGAATATTTGATCTTCTCTTGTAGCTATAATTAAGACCATGAGAAAAAAGATAGCCAAATACTACAAAATTTGCCGGTGGTACAAATAATCATAGCATGTTATTTCTGTACAATCAAGCAATGCCTACCATGGCAATCAAGGTTGTTTCAATGTTTCTACCAGACTCCGATAGAACTTTCCATCATGTTAAATGGTTAATAGATGATATACAACTGAATACAATGATAATCAGAACTATGTCAACAATTATCAGAATATTTGAGATTTACTACTACGATCTTATGGAGGTTCTTCATCAGTACATGTATATACTAACTGATTCTACAACACACACCTTCAACAACACACCTCACCACCTGGTTTTGCCAAGACCCCCGTTTTTTTGGGTGGATTGTGGATTTACATTGGCTTCATTTTGGCATACCTGGATGTATTTGCTTGTTTACCCTTTGTGTTCAAGTGTAACTCACACTGCAACAACCGCCCAAAACCATGCAGTCTGGACCTCGAATTGTCATTCCTCTTGCAGGGCAATACGCCTCCTTGGATATTTTACCCCAGTTGGTGACATGGTTCTCACGACACAACTGACTCAACCAAAACAACCAAAACAATCGACAATACAACAGATCTAGAGTGTACAAGTACAGCCGTCTGGTGAAAAGTATTTCTGAGCACAGCTCGTTCGGACCCACAATGTTCAGTGAGGCTATGATTGCAGACCTGCTTCACAGGCACAAAAGAACCAGTATGAGTCGTCTCCATGGACACATCAATCCACCTAAACAGCGCAAATCAGTAGACACATCAAAGGTGTTGTACACACCCCACGGTCGGACGGTTGGGGCATTCCACTGCAATCACAGCAATGAAACCCTGCACTCAGGCAAAAGAAACAGAAGATGGTGGAATAGAGGAGGAAGTGAAAATTTGCATTTGTATTTTTGGGTAGTGGGTAGGCAGCTCCGCCCCCTAACTGGTGGTTATAACCCCAAAGGCAGAGGAGAGTTGGTCTTTGTCATACTCTAATTAGAGTGAATACAATATAAATAAATAACAACAACAACTGGCTGACTCTATATTCATTTAGAGCTTTTTGTCCATACTTGGTAATACCAGCCAAATCTTTTGGCACAGAGCTTCTGATTCAGTAATGTATTTTACCGGATAGCCGGCCGATACACATTAGCCGGTCAGCCGCCGCCGGAGATTCTCAGCTGGTAGGCCTGCATATTTACACCACCCATGGCCGGAATTTTTGAGCTCCCCCATGTGCAACGCAACCATGGGAAGAGTAAAACCCAACCCCGACCGTGAGAATGATATCCTTCATGCTAGAAAAGATTATCTTGCCGGAATTGAGCCATCTATCGCTGCTGCTGCTGCAACATCCGGTCTTCCATATACTACCTTATATGACCACCTCCGGGGGGCCCAGTCAAGAACTGAGGCTCATAGACCACAACAGCTACTTACTGAGTAGGAGGAAAAATCAATTGTTCGATTCTGCACCACTTTGGATGATCTTGGCCATCCAATTACCATGCGCATTTTAAAAGGCTATGCTGGTTCTCTGCTACCTATTGAAAAACGGCGGGAAGTGGGTAAACACTGGGCTGCTCGCCTTTTCAAACGAAATCCCATTCATGCAGCGAAGTTTAGTCAACGTCTTGATCGTCAGAGAGCCAATGCCAATTACCCTGCTATTTTGACAGACATTTCCGCAAAGTAACTTCTATATATTTATCTAAAACTTTTGATTGGCTAACTTGTTTATTAGCTTGGAAAACTTATGAGAGAACTTAAAATATTCCAGAAAACATTTATAATATGGATGAGAAGGGATTTCTTCTTGGACAAGCCTTGAAAGTTAAGGTGATTTGCCATCGGGCCGCAAAAATCCTCAGGATAGCCAGATGGAAATCGTGAATGGTTACGGTTATTGACATCATTTCTGCAGCAGGAAGGTGTTGCCACCCATGTATATTTACAAGGGTTCTGTACATCTCATGGGCTGGCATGCTGCTGTACAACTCAAAGATACCGCAACTTTTGCTTGGTACCCAGGGGCTGGAATGATGAGAGCTTGGACTAGAGTGGATACAGAAAACTTGATAAATATAGTAAAATTATGTATGTACAACTACAGTACTGGCATACTCTTTCCAGTACAAGCAAAATGTTAATCAATCAAACAGTGCTGATGGAAACCCTCGAATTCTTATTCTTGATCGCATGACTCTCATCTTACTTGGGAATTTTTCGACTATTGTCTTAGCAATGGTATTCACCCTATCTGTCTACCATCACACTCAACACACATTCTTCAACCATTAGATGTTGGCCTCTTTGGTCCCTTGAAGCATGCATATAGTACAGAGTTGGATAGTTGGATAAGAAGAGGTGGTAATGCAATCAAAAAAGGTCAATTCCATGAGTTAGTATCCAAGTCCAGTTCCACTGTATTTATTAATACAACTGCTAATACTGTTCTGGTCAATACAGGTTAGTGACACCTGCCAGGAGAAGACCTATACCCCAAGAACGTGAGAAGTTCTTTGAAGCTACTGGCATATGGCCATTGAATCCACGAAAAGTTTTCAAGCGGCAATCACGAATTATCACTCAGCCTGGCGGACCCCGATGCCCCAATTGGGCTTACTCCCCAGCATGGTAGATCAACAACCATATACATGAGCAGCTCTGCTTATGTGTCAAGGAGACCACCCTTCTCTGCTCGCTTGAGGAATCTGATAGGTCTTCTAGGTAGGGCAGCAGAGGGTGCATTTGCAGATGAGGATTTGGGAGTTGAAATTTCAGAGATCTTTGCTCTCAGGCTAAAGATATACTTGCAATTGCTGTCAACGGACTGCCGCCATCTCACTAAGGCTAGGGTAATTACCCAGGAGGATGTGGTCTGCCTCAGAGGGGAGAAAACGAGTATAGAGAAAGACAGGGCTGCCAAAGCAAAAAAGTGCCAAGAGGCTGTTGCATCCAAGGTAGCAGCCCCCAGCTCTTCCAAATGTGCAGGAAAGAAGGGAAAGACTGCAGGAAAGGTGCCTGTAATTGTGTTAAGTGATGGAGAGGATGAGGAAGAAGATATATTGGTATCTGGAAGCGAAAATGAGGAGGAAGAAGCAGAATTTGGGGACCCCATTGTACAAATAGATGATAACTTGGATGTAGATGGCACTGCAGAAGGCGGAGAGAGCAGCATGGGAGTTGTCCATCCTCCTGTAGTCACTAGGTCAGGAAGGGTGGTAAAGACAGATCATTTGGATCAATAAATTGCACCCTCCATGGGCAGTCGGTTTCCGTGTCATGATCGGTCACCCAGTAAAATACGTTACTTGGACATTGCCAGATAATCCCTGCTTCCAGGAAATAGTCCACCTGTGGTTGACAAGCCAATGGTTTATGGGTCTTCTTATTGGCACCGAATTGAGCATGTATGCGCATATTGTTAGCAACAGTCCCAATCTGCTAAAACAGTGCGGGTTAGGGTTGGAACTGAAACCTAACGGTTGCAACGGGTTTTACCACATTAAACACCCGGACCATTTCAATTGGGCCGGTTTTACCACCAAAACTCTGTCATTTCAACCATACAACTTTGGCTCCAATTCAGTGTCTGAGTTGTAATTGTATTGCAACATGGTCTATATGTAGATTGAGCAGTTTCAGAAGTTCCTGCACCTCCGGTTTTCAGAATTGCAATCTGATCAATATTTGTAGAGTGACTTTTGAAAACAAATAAATTTCGCGTAATATTGCATGTTATTTCACAGTGACTCAAAGAATAATTCTCCAATTGCCAATCGGGGACTGGCATGTGAAAGAGCTGGCGAAATTAGATGTTTTACATATACACAATAGTGTGATACGCTAAGAACCCGAAATGTTAATTGCATTCAAAGTTCAAGGAACCATAAAATCCAAGTGCAGTCCAATTCCAACCTGGGCAAAAACCGGGCGGTTTTAGGTCTGGGCCGGGTTACAACCTGGAGCTGGTTACCTGGTTCCCTTTCTTGGTAGTTTCTTACCGGGACTGTTGCTAACACTATATGTACAGAAGTGGACAAGTGATTGCAATTGGCTGCCAAGACTAGAAGAAAGGATGTACACCCCAGTCATACTCTATTGTGTCAGTCTGGCAGAACTACTACTTCCAGTTTCCATAATATCTGCCACTTGATTCTGTTCTGTATAATTCAACATCAGCAAAATGTAATTCTTGCTCCGGGAGGCTCCCGGAGGCTCCTGGAGTTGTCGGAGCAGTTTGGAGCAGTTCGAAGTAAGTGCATGGTTTCGGAGGCTCCTGGAGCATGGGAGGGCTGTCCTGGAGCCTCTGGGAGCCGCCATGAGTGCTGGTAAAAGGTTATGGAGCCTCCGGGAGCACTGGTGCACGGTTCAGGAGCCTCCAGGAGCACCGGTGCAAGGTTCGGGAGCCTCCGGGAGCGCCGGTGTAAGGTTCTGGACTCTCCGGGACAGCCAGTACACAATTCAGGAGCCTTCGGGAGTGCCGGTGTAAGGTTCTGAAGCCACCGGGAGTGGCCAGTATGAGATCTAGGAGTCTTCTGGAGCATTGGATGACGTGGAATCATTCAGATCAATATTCGGTATATTTTCCACATTCTTGGGTGATTAATCTCTTTCATTACTTCATGTTCAAATGACTGTGTAGTGTTATATCAATTCATATTCAAAATGAAACAGTTTGAAATAATGATACGGAAATAGGCATTACAATAGAAAGCAACTTGGAAACCACGGCAAGGAAAATAACATGATTGAAGCAAAAGAGTGTGAGAAACATAAAGAACAGCAACTAACACCTGTCCAACTCGATCAATCAAACATATGATCAATATCACCAAAGCTGTCACCCATTTTGTCCACTCCAAGGAAAGCTACTATTTCATTGGTATCCTCTTTACATAGATGAGTGATACGTTCTCTGCCCTTATAGATGATTGCATTTTGCCTGGCTGGATGGAAGGAATTCCAATGATTATAGGCTCTCAGAGTAACGTCTGCAATCCAAATTGGGTTAGTCATGCAGGTACCCATGTGTATAAATAAGCGTAACCAGAGTCTAATGAAATAGAAAAAAGCTTGAAACAGCAAACCAGGCGCGCCCAAAAGAGATTGGTGCAGATGAAATGGATATGAAACAGATAATAATTACTTTGATAATCATCCTGGGTAAAGTTTGTGGTGACTTTTGTGCCCTGCTCGTAGTGTGATAGGGTACAGTGGATGGCGGCTGCAGTAATTGCTAACGTCCATGGAGATACTGGATCAAAGTATTTAGCTGTATGTGGGAGCCGTCCTAAGCAGTTCACCGTAAAGAAGAAGATATGATATATGAGATCTAAGATCTGAAACCTGGTAAACCAGGATTTTTTATCACTGACAATTTTCATGATATATGAGTCTTCAGCTAGCAGATGCGCCATTTGGTATTTTAGGTCATTTTGCGAGCAAATATCAAGGTGGTAGCTTCCCACAACGGTGCGCTGAGCAGCATCAGCCAGTCGCCCACGCAAGCTACTGATTTTGCTATAGGGCTATATATATTGTTAACACAAATTACCATTCCACGTGCGGCAGGCGAAACTTACAGTGTCTCAAGTCTGAAAATCTATGTCTTTTGAGGGTCCACCAGTCTGCTGACATACTGATGGACTGATTTCCGGTGCACCGGCGACCCACCTCTGACGATCCTGAGCCTCAATTGATAGCTTCCAGCTTTCTGCGTTGAACTCATATTTTTCGTCTTTCGTTAATGGCCATGGGTTTTTGGTGATTAGAACGGTGGCAAGGAAGTCTTTTGCCAGCTCGAATGTTTCCTTGTTGTTTTCTGGAATGCTTGGGTCTGTTGTTCTTGTGGTAGTAACAACTGGCACTGATTTACATGTAGTACCAGGCTGTGGAGACGCCCGAAGATGTGTGTTGGACTTGGTTTCGCTTCGTCGGAGGTTTCGGGACAGCAGATATTGAGCGAAGTCCAAGTCATGGCAAAACTGTAGTATCTGCTCGGCTCCTCTTCCTCGGTGCTGTAACACAGGTTTTACGCGGTATGTCCTTGCTCTGGCGGACCGGTGGCACAGGCTTACCAAGATCATCTTCAATGTCAAAAGAATCATCTGAGTGTGTAAGGTCGGGTTCAAGATATCAGTTGTCATGCTCATCATCTCAGGGATAATCCTCCTGCATACAATTAAGAAACCATATCAATAATTATCGTCTTAATGAATATTTAGACAAAAGGAAGTGAAAAAAGATCAAACTTCTTCAAACTGTTCTGGGTATTCCTCCATCTGCTTTGCCCTGGCTGCTGCACATTCAAGGTATACCTCCTGATTCTCTGGCTATTAATGGCTCAGGATGTCCTGTGTGGAGTGTTCCATTTAACTGACAAATAACAGGAAGTGATATAGAAAGCGGGAAGTAGAAATTGGAAAAAACAATGAATGGCTGGATGGTGGAGAGATGGTGTAGATCAACTTGTGGTGAACCTGAACTTGATTGTTAATTCAGGGAGGTTTGAACTTGTGTGATATTTATACAACTGTAGCTGCTCCCCAGCACGCTGGACGGACAAAATTTATGGATGACCTGAACTGACCGTTAGAGACCCTAAGAATAAAATTAGTTTGTTGCAGACTGTGATGGAGGCTAGGGTGATGCAGAAGTTTCAGCCTATACCAACTTCCAGGCACTCAGGCAGGAGACCTGAATGCAAGCAGCCAGCACATACCTGGAGCATACACGAATGCCTACTTGTACCCCACAAACGGTTGAGGAGGCATTCAAGTGAAGTTTCACTTACAACTGCATATGAACTTCCAGGTACGCCGGCAGGAGAGCAGTTTGCAAGCAACCTGCACAGACCATGAGCACATATGAATGCCCCATACCTGACAGCCTGTTGAGGAGGCTAGGGTGAAGCATAACTTACAACAGTATACCAACTTCTAGGTGTGCCAGCAGGAGACCGATTTGCAAGCTAACTACACAACCACCAGCACATACGAATGCCCCACTAACTGATAGACTGTTGTGGAGGCTAGGGAGCAGCATAACTTACAACTGTATACCAACTTCCAGGCGTGCCGGCAGGAGACCGGTTTGCAAGCTAACTTCGCAAACCATTAGCACATCCGAATACCCCTTTGCTGGACATGTACAACTTTTCCTATACCATCAATAGACCGTGGAAGTATGCACGCTACTGAATTTTGAAAGCATTTTCAAAAGCAGTTCAGGACAAGACCTTACATTACAACTTGCACGGGCGTGCCGTCTTCAGACTTTCCAAAAGTAAATCAGCCATAAAACTAACTATAAAGTGGTGAGGTGTGTGCAATGATAGTGCATTAGATGATGCGCCAGGAAAGTTGTTGGCTATGTCTGGTGCGGTTTACCAGTAGAGTGAGATGTTGCACCATTGCAAGTGATAGTGGATCAGTTTCAGGATCTAACGTTCAATCAGCCAAGGTTGCAGCTGTTATCCTTTGAATATCATTCTGTGTGTAGTTCAATGCGGAATGCAGAGAGATTCTTTGGAAGGACTCGCAGTTTTCTTGAATGTGGTATGCTGTTGTGGTCTGTGTGGTTGGAGATAAAGTCAGACAGGGGCAAACATGATCGCATGGGGATGACCTCAAATTCTGACACTCTTCCCACAAGACCCCATTGAGCCATTGCAATTGTTGGGTATATAGCATTGCACTCAGGATACGGAATGATATGAGAGCATATATAAGCAGTTGAAGCTATTTCAGATAGGATGAGAGAGTGTTGTTGACCTAGAAGAAAATCCGGAGCGGAGGAAACCAAGGTTTTTGGCCCTACAATGCCAAGATGGCAACAATAAGTCAGGTCATGTATGCTCTCTCCAATCACTAAAACTATTATTCCCCACGATTGCATTTTGTTTGACATCTGACTGTTGATACATTATGCAGTGTCTGATGCGTATCTGGCGTGGTCTATATAATAATGCTATTTGTGCAAAGTGAATACAGTTTATGTTCAAAAATTTTGGTATATGATGTAGTTCATGAACTTTAATTAATTCAGATAGGGAAAGTATAAGAAATTAGTAGGTGAGCAACACTGAACCTTAAAAGTTGAAAAGCAATGGGTGTTACTGTCAATTGATGACCGGTGCGCTGGGAAATCTTCAGACTCTGTCCTTATCATCCAACTCATGCCTCTCACTCATCCGAGTACCTCATACTCAGCTCAATCATACTCTGCTCATGTGTCCTTTGCTAGAGCAGGGCCAGGTCAATCTCTCGGCGGACCGAACATACGGAGTTGAGTCTAAATTCAGTGTAAGTCTTAAATGTTCGCTACGACTAATATATATTAGGTTAAGAATGAAACATAGTGTCAAAGTTATGAAGGAACCGTTTCCTCATTGAGGAATCAAATTCATTAGCTCATAATCATTCATATTCAGGCGCACCGAGAAGGTCTCAAAATTTACTCTGGTGTTCATGAAAATATGAGAGTGGTGTGGATTTTGCTGGTGCCCTGATCACAGACAGCATATGGTTGGGTAAATGGATACCTTGAGACAATCAATACTTGTAGCATACAACATGAGAGAGTCAAAAATGCATTCAAGACATGAGAACATGGTTCAAAATGCTAGAGCTAAACCTAGAATATACCAACTCTACATTCAGATGGCCATAATTTTCATCCTATAATATAACTGATCCAGAGAGATACTCTGGTCAGAAATGCCTGGACTGAGTAAAAGGTTCTTGAGAGAGATTTATGAGCTGGGAATGAAATCGTTGTCGGATTCTCTAATCAGCAATTTGACGGCAATACCTGTATCACACTGGTTGACTTAAAGTTAGTAAGGTTAGGTGTACCGCATATTTCTAATTAGTTCTGGTATAGGAGACACCCTTTGTGTCCGAGCTGTTGGGCAAATTTTTATCAAGATTTTGTTATTGGCGAGGTTGAATTTTCCGATGCAATTGACAATTTAGAGTCGAAGATTCAGGGTCAAGGTTGAATCTTCTGATTCAATCGACATTATGGGGTCGAATATTCAGGATCAAGGTTGAATCTTCCAGTACAATGTAGAGTTGAATCTTCTGATACAATGTAGAGTTGAATATTCAGGATCGATGTTGAATCTTCTGATTCAATGTAGAGTTGAATCTTCCGATACAATGTGGAGTCGAATCTTCCGATACAATATAGAGTCGAATATTCAGGATCAAGGGTGAATCTTCCGATACAATGTATAGTCGAATATTTAGGATCGAGGTTGAATCTTTTGATACGATTGACAATACAATTGGCAATTGAATTCCATCTCCAGCGGACTGCTACAAAAATCCCGCAAACACTAAACATTTTGACTAACCATAAGATCTTCAAATGAAACAAGCGTAAACTCCAGAAACTTCTGCTATAAATGCATCTATATATTAACCCTGAACTCTAGACACTTGTGCCCCCAGGTACATCTAGAAAACAACCATGAACTCCAGAAACCTCCACCACAAGTGCCTCTATAAAAATGACCATCATTTCAACAGAAAAAAAAGTGCCATACCATTCCAAATGAATAAGTTAGTGGGACTATAAAAAATAATAATGGGATATACCTAAATGAGAATTCCAAAGTTTTTCCTAACCTACAAATGATCACCATCTTCTCGTCTCTGGGCAACCCGTTCGGTGTGACCCTCACGTTCCTTGACCATCCGGTTTATCATATCGATGGTTATATCGGGGTGATTCATCAACCAATCCAAGACCCACATTTCAGCAACTCCACATCTCCGATGAAGCTCACTGACCCAATCATAATAACCGTCTGTGCCAGTGTTCAGTAGCCATGTATGTGGTACACGGTTCTGCCCTAATCGTACCACTTGGGTGAATGCCTGTTGTTGTTCATTTGATACCCAAAACTTTTGTGTGATAACAGCTTGATTTGCTGTGGTTAAATTCAGGCCTGTACCACCAACCTGTGGAGTTGTAACCAATATTGAGGGATTGCAAGAATTTTGGAATCGCAGTTGCATGTTGGTCCACCCTTGCAAGTCCATCTCAGTGTACATCCAGAAGAAATCGACATAGTTGCCAAACTACAGCTGAATCCACCATTTAAGATGTTGGACTTGGCCAGGGAGAGGACAAAATAGGACCGCTTTCTGAGATGGACGGTCGGATGACACAATTTCTTAGACTTCCGGGAGATCCTGGTCTAGCTCGGCAGGTGGATATTCTGCCGGCTCACATACAGGCATCGGAATGAAGTCCTCCTGTAGCAACCAGAATTATGGAGGTTCACTCAAGTCATCAATCTCAGACCAACTCTGAATCCACTCGCCCCTAACATTCTTGTCCTCCGTATTCCCCCAGACCAAAGACAATCAGGCCAATCTCCACCAGTGCACCCAGTAGGCACCTCCCTCACCTTGAGACTTATATCGGTTCACAAGTTGCTGTAGAGTTTATTGTTCTGCCATATTCCACGTCAGGTTGACAATATATTCTTTCACCTTAGGCATCTCTACCAACCGTTCTCTATTGGCTAGTTTTGACTCTGACTACCTCCGGATAGCCCATGGTTTGGCTATCCTTATAATCCGTTCGGATGCAGCCTTTTGAGCCTTGTCGTCGTCAGACCTAATGCCTTGTGTCAATCTCTGAATGGCAACATGGAGTGCTTCTGCACCATACAGCTCTATTGAACTTTTCTCTTCCAGTCGAATCGGCATGCCAGAGAACAGCCATATCGTTTGATTGACCCAGTCATTGAGTGGGTGGTATGCTGGTGTCACTGTCATCTGCAGTGTAAATCTGATCTTGGCCTCTACAGCAACACTCCATCCCTGGGAATCACGACCTTTATACCGGTGTGATACATCAACGATTGCGAAGCTCCAAGTACACATGGTCAGTTGCCTCTGTCCATTCAGTTTCGCTTGACCATTAAGGTATCGTATGATATGAGATGGATGTTCCACCTGTGTTCTGGCTCATCAGCCCAGGCATTTAGATCTTCATTTGTAAGGTTATAATGGTTTGGGTCCAACAAATCAATTATTGTGAAATCCGTGTTGTAGGACATGTCTTTTATAACACTTTTCAACGTCTCGCAAATTCCAGGAAGGGTGACTATTAAGATTCGTTCATGGGCCAATACCAGGTATGGATTGCCATAGGGTGGTGTTGTCTTAATCGCCAACAGCTGGCGTAGTACCGGAATCATTTTTGTTAATGGGTATCAACCCCATTCCTCTTGTGGGACTGCTGGATAATTATTCTGTACTTGATTAATCCATTCATCCAGAGTTTGACCCCAAAGAATCGACAAAGGCTGACCACAAACAACTGTCACAGTCTACAATTTGCGAAACATGGCTGCAGCATGAGACGTATGGGTCTTTCCGAGGCCCATCTCAGCTCCCAGGAGTGCACCAGGCATATCAGCATTCCAAACCCATCTTCTGACATTGAACCAGATGGCCCAGATTTGATGCGCCACAAATTTTACCAGCAGGCCAGAGATGGTATATTTATGACCAGGAACTCTATCGGTCTTTGACTGGTACACTGGCAATGCAACCACCAGCTTCAGCGCTTCCTCTAAACACTCATGCTCAAACACATTGTTGATTGTGTTCAGTACAGTACTCCAACCTGATATGTAATCATTTGATACTTCATCAAAAGAGGAGATCTGCTCCTGGGCCCCTCTGGTCTCGGGTTCCGCTTCTCATATTATTTCCTGGATCACATCCGTAGTCAGTTGTTCCGATGGGCTCAGACTCCGGCGCCGGCGCACCTGACAAAATGCACACATTTGGTTAGAATCACATTGCCAAGTGGATGCGTAATTTATATAAAATTGAAATGGATTTGGGTTTTATTCACTCTAATCTACTAACAGATTGTAATCCACTTACAGATTGCTCTTTATCTCCCTCAGCATCGTTCTCAATATTCCTATGTCCTGCACTGGAATTGCTCCAGTTGAAAATTATTAGTGGCTCTTTGGACTTTGTTGGGATTAATGGGTAATTACCAAACCAATCAAATGCTTTGAACCTTCCCCTGCCATGTACAACTCGATCAGGAAAACCTTCACATCATTTTCAAGCTGAATAGCATGTGAAAGTGATACATTTTACGAAATCTCAACAAACAGCCCGGCCCGGATAACCTGTCCATTCTTGTAATGTGCAATATGTGTATTATCCAAAATGTCATCACTCATCATGTACTTGGACTGTGCTGTCAAAGTGAAAGGATTTTAAGACACTTTCGGACTGCCGCTGTTGGATATAAATGTCAGTAGCACCTCTCACTGCTTGATATTGGTATATGGCACTGAGAATTCTCTCTGGACAGTTATGCTGTCATCCAAAGATATACAACTAACCATTACCGTACAGCTTGAGTTCTCCAGTATAGGGAGATTCACCTTGGCCTATTTCACTGGGTGCTCCGTTCTATCATTTGTTACCGATCTCCTTTTGTTTTTATTCATGACCCTTTTATCCCTGATATCATTTGTGACCTAATTTAAAGACATATGGTTCCACTGATGTCTTGTCCACTCAGAATTATCGAAATGGGCCAATGGCATCCATTGATCATAAATCTCAATACAGTCGGCCGCAGCTGCCTCCCATTTCAGTATTCCATTGCGTTGCAGCTATTGTCTGTTCGAGAGGGGGATAATTTCTTTGTGCTTTCATTTGACAAAACCTGTGACGAATGATTTTTTCCATTTGTTGAATGTGGTGGATGTCTGACCCATTCGAATGGCAAGGTTTTTGTCCTTGAAATCTGCAGTTCCAAAACTGGGTGGCCTGGTGCCATCATGGACGGGAAATTCCTCAGTCGTCCCTAAAACATCACCAGTATTTTCAAACTCATTGAACAAAATTTTGGGAAGGGGTGGCAGCACAGCGAACTTTGCCATATGAATTTTCTGAAATGGGGGAGGCGTTACAAACCGCTTCGGTGGTAGGGAAATCGGCTTTCTAGGGGCGTTGCGTGGAGGTTGTGGTTCAGGTGCAAGCCGTTCCAATAGTGGCGGAATACGATTTGGGTATGGTTGTGAAGGAGTAGGTGCGCTGCAGATTCGCTGATGATCCTATTGTTGCGGAGGAGTTATTGGCTGATTGATGAGGTACGGCCCAAGAGTCTTTTCTGGTTGAGGATAAGTTGAGCTTGAATAAGGGTCCTTGGTGTGATGCTTGAATCACGGCTGCCAATGAGGAGAATTTGGCGAGCGTTGAGGTTGCTGGGAGTTCAGCTGGGGATGAGGATACTGCTGAGTGCCCCGGTTTTGTTGGAAGTTAGGCTGGGGATGAACATACTGTGGTGTGCCTTCGGTGTTTGGCTGGGAATGAATGAAACACGACGGGCCTTGGGAGTTCTGCTGTTGTGGGTAAGGCGGCGTACTTTGTGTATTTGGCTGGGGAGGAAGGAACAGTGGCGTGCCTTGAGAGTTCTGCTGTTGGGTGTACGGCGGGGCACCTTGGGAGTTCGGCTGAGAAAGACAGTACTGCAGCGCACCTTGGGTGTTTGGCTGGGGAGGTTGGAAGAGTGGTACGCCTTGGGTGTTCTGCTGTTGGGAATACTCAGACAGGCCTTGAAATTGCTGTGGGTGCTCTTGAGCATGATAATGCAGGTCAGGCCATGAGTTCGATGAGTTGTTACTGCTGTCCAGAGCCTGACCTATTGTCGGATTGATGCTGTAATTGGGGGTGATTGAGTAATGCGATCCTTGATTCTGGTCCGTGAGGTAACTGTACGTTTGCTGTTGATGCGGATAAATGTGGAATTTTTGAGTATCCTGCCCTCGATCTCCAGATTCTCTTCAATGTTGTGGTGGTGATCCTGAAGATGACATTGTACAAAACGATTTCGGAACACAGATATAAAAATTGGAATGATATTCTCAAGGCTCTCTGGATATTGCATGCAATTAGCAAATGACAGGAAGCAGCGGAAAGAAGAGCTTATTATACCTCCCACATCTTCGAGTCTCATGTCACTCCTTTTTCCATAGGGTTCTGAAAAAAACAAAGGTACACACTTTTTTGTTTCATTGACACACACCAAGGGGGCATCCTTCGCATTGTTGATATAAGAGAACATGCAGGAAGTAGAGAAGCCAGCGACAGCATGGCAACAGTGGTGGTGATGAGATCTCACTCATATTATGTATGAATATGCCTGCTAGGCTTCCTGTTGGAGGTCCGTGTATGCAATAATTACCATGATTTGTACTATTGCATACCTTATACAAACATTGCACACAAAAATAGTATCACTGGTACACCATGAATGGGCAAAAATACAGAATCAGGTGAAAGGTAGACATCCTAAGAACCAATCAAATTGATGATGGTGAGCAGCAAGGTATGATTCTTACCTCCATATTGTATGATACTCGAGGCCCAAACATTATTGGGGTGGTTGTTGGAGGTGCTCCGGTGACATAGCATACATAGTTTATACAATAAGTTTGTTATATATGGGCCATAACTAGAGATATGCCTATGAACAAAATGGCTAGTACGGTAGAGGGCATAATTATACAGCATGCTTGGTGGGGAAGCAGCTCGGTTGTGGTGATTCTAGTAAGAAAAACCGTGATGAGAAAAATGAAATGAAGTTGAGGTTGATACCCCGCACTGAAGGTGGTCCACTTCTAGCCGGTACCCTTCCGTGGTGGTGGTGCAGCCGAAATTCAATGCGCTAACACAAATTAGACAGTTTTAAAAAGAAATTCCTGGGAGAAAAACTCTTGTGCCCATCGTGTGAACCCCGCTGAAATATAACCACCACCATCAATTCTGCTAGCATTGCTCAATTGAGGCAAAATTGCATTACGTGTTTTATCTGCAACAAGGAATTACCCCACCAGAACAGATTAGAAGCTCACTACAAGCAGTTTCACCCCATTACCTCGGCTGAAAGCCTTTTGCCGGACCGAACTATACCTCCAGTTGGCTGGAACCGTCCAGCACCAGCTAGGTTCAATATCAGTAGGTGCACCTGAATCATCCTGGGATATATGATTTTATACTGAAGTGAGCCTGTAGATTCTATTCCAGGAGTGACACCACATGAAGATTCCGCCGGCAGTGAATCTCTTGACCTCAGAAGCCAGATCTAACCTGAACGCCTGACCCAATGAAATCTAAACATCACAGCGATGTCGTAGGAGCGGTGGTGGCTGGTGGTCTGGCGTATGCTGTTGCTCCTGTGATATACAACCAACATTGTACATACCTGGATCAATAAAACCCATGGCATCCATTCGATTGTGCATTGGACTTTCAGCAAGCTCAATCCTGGTGTCAGAACTCCAAAACGTAGGTCGACCAGCACCAGGAACATGGACTTGATGTCTTCCATATTGAGTCTTTTCAATCAGCTCCTGAGTTGTGGGCACTCTGAGAATCCATAGACTCCGGTTGAGGTGCAGAGAGTTGGCTACAGGACTCTACACAAACATTCGCAAGATTGTATTAGCAAGATATATTTTTGTACATCACATTTCTTTCGGCTCATATCCCATTTGCCACCAACTTGGATTTTGAACAGATGCGACAAGCAGATTCTGAGGGGGGTCGCATTTACAGTGAGATGAACAACGGCGATTGGTGGTGGGATACTCTGGCGCACCTACCTCAGGGTGCCACAATTGTACCAGTTATTTCAGTGTCTGATAAAACGCATCTGACAGATTTTTCTGGTGATAACCAGGTCTGGCCCTTATACATGACTATCGGCAATATACGAACAGATGTCCGCCAGAACCCCAAGAATGGTGCCTGGATCCTCGTTGGACTCATACCATGTCCTCCAAATGGTTCCAAAAATACTGATGATGCCAGGCACAATGCAATCCACACGATTCTGTCAGCGCTCCGAAACCTCGATATCTGTGGACTGGGCTGGGAATGCGATTGTGTCGATGGTTTTCGAAGAAGGTGCTTTCCGTTGCAGACTGCATGGGTTGGTGACTATCCAGATATATGAAGATTGGTCGAGTTTCATACAGTTCGTGTTCTATTTGTGAAATACTGACAGGTGCACCGATTGGTCATTCAGGTCAACAAACAATCTTCAATCCGAGGGATCAAGAAACCTACAGTGATCTTCTAGATCATGAACAGTTCGATGAACTAATAACATTTGGAGTACGTTCTTTCCCTATCCAGTTCTGGCAATGCCCTCTCTGCAATGTGTACCGTCTATGGCAACCTGATGAATTACATCAATTGCTCCTGGAATTAGTAGAGGATCTATTTCACTGGCTGCTCAAATACCTTAAAGCACAAAATCTCAAAGACCGATTGAATAAGCGTTTCACCTCAGTACTTCGGTATCCGGGACTCCCAACCATTTGAAAAGACCTTTGATTCATTAAAGCGTAGGGCATGGCAAGGGAATCAGATCAGGGGAATGGTTAGAATGTTGGCAGTTAACTGTGCACCAATATTAGCTGGTACCATGGATGACGAAAGGAATGCTGACGAGATTTCATCTCATCAAGAATTAATGGAACCGTGCAGGCATTATGCGAATTTTGCCTATTCGTAGCCAATGAAGCCACTCTGATCCATCCCTTACTGCACTTGATTATGCGCTGAAACAATTCTACAAGTTGAAAAGTGTTTCCCATAAACAGAAAATGTCGAAGACTGCAGGAGCCAAAGTAATGAATCCGGTCAAAACGGAATCTGTGAGAATA
>WHVE01000846.1:0-52515 GCA_015178995.1 Trichophaea hybrida | reverse complement strand
AGTTATTCACCATGTTGATGTCGGATTTGTGTCCATTTACTAAACATTACCAAAACACGGATAGCTAGAGATTTGCCTCAGTGAGGAATTTCAAACCGAGCCGAAGCTTTGCACTGAGGCTGTTTGGATAGCTCGGAGGCGGAAGCGAAATTTGCTCTACTCATTATCAAAGTTTGTGAGGTCCCTGGTGACATTTCAGGATATTCGATCAGCACAGTTTGTGCTGACTTGTCTTCTTGTACAATGGGTTTTGCAGTTTCTTAAAGCTCAATAAAATCTCGGCTGCTTCGATAGTTCAGATACACATCTTTTCTATATCTGATGATGTCAATGGCTCTCTCACAACTGGACCTACATGCACAGTTTGGGATAGAATTTTCATGACGTATGGTGTTTTCTTGAACGGATTGGATAACCGAGATGTTCATTTCTGCACACGGATACAGGATTGAGATGTGTTGTCCTCTGTGGTTCAGGAATGCCCAGAACAAATGTTCTGGTTCCTGGGCTTCTAAGTAGTTGGCAAGGTCTTCATGGGAGTCAAAGAAGATGTCTTGAAAAGTGATTGAGGAAATTGTTATAAAGAGGTAGAGGGGACTGATGCTGATCATAACGGAATGCAGTCCTCAGACATCGCACAGCATCAGGACCGCTTTATGTGTCTCGAAGGGGGTAGAAGGAATATCCCCTTGCAAGCATTCCTATGCTAACGATATAATGTAACACCGGGAGCGTCACTACAGGTTGACCTGGTCCAAGAGTATCCATACTTAATTCGGGACTGCTTCGACGGCAGGTCAAAAGCTTCACTCGAGATGAGGAAATCAATGAAAGATTCTGAAAGAATAGCCCAGGTTCTCCACAATGTATATATTGTTAAGCCTTTTTCTCCTCGCTAAGAAAGTGGATGCCTTTCTACCCTCAAAGAACCCCAGGTCTCTATACCGTTGTCTTAGCTTTCTAACGAATACATCCATCCACATTTTTTTCAAGAGCACCAACACCATAACTGCCTTCCAACCTCCTTCGAATCAATGGCCATGCCTTCGCATCTATCACGGGCTACATCTCTCCATCCTCCAATGTCTGTATCGTCATTGGATTACAAGCAGACCATTCTTTTCCTGTATGACATCAAGCGCTTGGGCTTGTACCTCTGGACCAGTGGTTTGTTTTCGATCTGATAACCTGCAGACAATCAGGCCCCTTTCGATAGGGAGCAGCTTTGCTATTCAGAGTCGGTATATATTCTTCGGTTGACAGCTTCTGGCTGGAGCCATTCTGTTGGTTGCTGGCTGTCCGTTTGTAATCGGCAAGCGTCAACTGCTTTGCCGATGCCATGAAGCTGTTTGTTGGCTGTTTGTTTGATATTGGCAATTCAGAGCAGAAGCGACCGCAGCCAACGACTAGCTGGTGATGTTTATCGATAGAGTGGGTGATTATTTTGTAGCCATCCGAAGACATCATTTCGGGCATCAGCGATGAGTGATAGCTGAAGAAATCTGAACCGAAACTTCACAAGTGATCATTCATGACCCTGCTCCGAACGTGCTAGGTATTACTATGTCATCACATATACTTACAGATCGCAGTGGCAGCAAAGACTTTGTGCCATCCACGACTGGGTCTGAATTCTCCCTGGGCACTGGTTTTGGTGACTTGAATAATCAGACTGTTTCCACCAGCCCATCATCAACTCATCCTCTTCCTCTGTTTTCTTCAAATGCATCAAATTTATCTATATCTTCAACTGTTGTATATAGCGGCAGCCACATGACCTCACCAATAAACATGTATGGTAGTATTTCAGTGTCTGGTATAAACCAGTACTCGAAGTGCTTGTACTTTAAGTCGAACCCAATTCAAACACTATGAATGATGCGTATTCTTACCCTGGTGTCATGACGTACAAGATGAGAAGAGGAACAACACAGCCAGCCTATCATTTGAAAAGACACCATTCTACAACGATTACTCATGGAGTACCAATTTCCCAAATTATCTCCATTTTGGTGAATGCTACAACGATGTTTGATATGCAGTGATTGAGTGTGTAGGTAGCTGATGACTTGCTTCAGCTGTGGTGTATTCATGCAAATAGTCCGTTCAGTGTGACCTGAGACCACCCGTTTCAGGCTTTGTTCCATCATGTCGATGACAGAAATCCAATTCTATGGTCTTCATCCATAATCAAGTACTGCCTGCCTAAATGCTTTCGTGTCATACAGCCTCACGATGCTGAGGTTATACTGCAATCAGTAACTCATATCTATCTTTGTTCGGATGGCTGAACCTGTCTACATCAAACAATAGCAGTTCTTGAGATAATTTTGCATTTTACTTCACATTCAGAGAAACAAATTATCCCAGTAATTTGACTTCGCTTGCTCGAAGGATCTCATACTGGTGCACACATGGATGGGGTTGTCAGTGTACTTCTGCAAGTATGTGGAATCCAGGATAGATTAGGATACTTCTAGTCGGGGCAACAGTTCCAAATTACGGGACCGGGTCGGTTCTGGTTCCGAACCGCCATGCAACCCAACCGCCGAAGAACCGAACCGTCCAATCACAGGTGGTTACAAACCGGAACCGAACAGTAACACACCGGGTTTTGGCAGGTTTCTTCTCTAAAACTGTTGCTCCAATTAAGTATTTGAGTTCTCCCTGGATCGCGACATATTCCATATATAGATAATGCAGTTTGTGCCGCTCTTTCGCCTCGCGATCTCCGATTGGCGATATGATTAATATTCGTTGAGTCGCTGCGAAAAACAGTCGATTTTGGCAGCATTGTTGTTTTTATGTCACAGCAACTCAACGAATACCAATCCTATCGCAGATTGGAGACCAGTAGGTAAAAGAGCGTTAAAAACTGCAAAATCTACGTATATAACATGTCATGATCCAATCAGAACTCAAATACTTAATTGGAGCAGAAATGCTGTGAATATTGAGGCCGATGAAAAATGAGGCTCTGCTGCAGGTAGAACCTGTGAAAACCCAGCGGATTTGAGTTCGGTTCCGGGTTTCAAGCACCTGTGATTGGACGGTTCAGTTCCTTGGTGGTGCCAGAACAGAACCGGACTCCGACCGCATATCCCGGACTGGTTGCTAACACTGGAAACTTCATCAGTGACAATGCTAGCAACAATGATATACTCGTTAGCGCTTTGGCTCATGAACAGATATCGGGGGAAAATAATTATAATGAACAGGAACACTGTTTTAACTGTTTCGATCATGTGATCAACCTTGTAGTGAAGAAATTCTGGTTTGGCAAGTTGGATCAGACTATACTACTGGATACGGTTAGTGTCTTCAGAGATACAATTGCTCAGTGGAGGAAAATTGGACCCTGGGGCAAAGCTCATAATTTCACAATTTATATACTGGCATCACCTCAGAGGCAGCATGAATTCAAACATCTTGGTGCAGACACCATTGTCCACATAAACAATTCCATCAATTGCAATACTGAATACACAATGCTTCAACGTATGATTCGAATCACGGATGCAGTGGATGTCTTCTGTCCATTCCATGCTGAAAAGCTGGAAGAAGATCGACCATCCATGGATGATTGGTAACAACTGGCAGATGGTGTGAGTATCTTTGAACCATGTCACTCTGCAACAGTACGTATGGAAAGTGATTTTCCTGAGCAGCATAATATTCTTGTTGTACTTGACTTCCTTTGAGCCACAGTTGTCAGTGTGTTACGGAAATATCAGGCCGATTCACAATGACATATCCGCAGGGTATCCGCAGAGAGCATTGTTGTCCTGGATACATATCAGAAGTCGTTTAAACAGATTGCTGTCTGTGTTGCAGCCGTGGTCTTGTATTCACTGTAAAATTGGGAATACTTTGAGATTGCTCTGGACAAGCTTGAACGCAATGGAAATCAATTGGAGGATGCCAAGCTGAGTGTGCAGAGACTGTGGCTGAAAATTTTTATCCATATCAGCGATATTAGCTGTAGTAGAAAGTCTCTTTTCCGAGTTCAAAATAATGCTCACAGACAGGCCAAATGGGCTACAAATTGATTCCCTACAGGCGGTGGAATGTTACAAATCATGGAACAGTGTTCAACTGGGTCTTCCCGAGATAGTAGTGACTGAAGCACTGTTGGATGTCATGGATTGAAGAGATCTACAAGATTGGAGACAGCCTGAGAAGGAAGATATGGATTTGGAAATGAGGTAACTATTCTGTGAGTTCGGAAGCATCATGCCACCATGCATGTTATCATGTTTCATGATGTATAGTTGGGTTCCACAGGGTGGTACAGACAGGTATTCAGGGTGTTTATTCATTGTGGTTGCTTGCAGTGTGTGGTCTTGAAGTGACGTTGTACGTGGGTTAGGGTTACGGGGATTACAGTTTCAATTCTTTGGTTTTCAAACTACTAAGAAATTGATGAAGATTATCGCATTTGGACTTGTCCAGAATGAGCACATCGAGTTCCAAACCGCCAGACTGGGACTCAGTCCAGTTCAACTCTATGGTAGGGCCAGACCGGACGATGCCCTACCCTGGAGCGAGTCCATCTGGACTGGTGGAATCATTGCTGCAGGTGCAATCTGCATGAGTTTTGCCTTATCTTTTAGCAGTATCAGCCATGTTGCTGTTGCTGGTGTGGTTTTCTGAATTTCTCCTAACAAATTGGTAATCATTACATTGTTTAGTGCATAGTTGCCTTGGTTTATTTTGGGCGCATGTTTTGATTCCTCAAGTCTCCGGATGTCCACTTCCATTTTCAAGGCCACTTCAGTGCTTTTCATAACTTTGGCCATCTGTCACATGTATTCAAAGATGACTATACAGATGATTTCAAGTATCTGCCTAACGCTTCTGCAAAACTCCTGTTTTCTTCATTCTTTATGTATTTCAACAGCCTTGCTTTTACTCTTTCATATTTCTTTTTACTCTTCTATGGTCATTCTTTCTTTATCAATTTCTTTTTACTGTTGCTGGGTAAAATGCCCAGGTCACATATTACACAGTTTTTCCACTATCATGTACAATACCTTGTCATCTGGCCTCTTTCTGTGTCTTCTTCATACATTACCGGTAGCTAGAAGTTAATTGAGCTCAACATTTATCCCCAGAATCTGCATCTTCATGTCAGTATATCTAGAGTCTATCACCATTTTCCAAGTAACCTTCATCTATATTCATATGTTGGCTCAATCCTCCACTAAGATTTGTTGTGATATCCAGTGCTTGAGTGAGGTCCAGCAGGCAGTTTTCCGTACTGACCATTGAATCTCTTTCTCTTGCAATTCTTTGATCTCATTCACCATACAAGTCAATTCTTTGAGCGTCCTCAGATCTTGCCACTGTATGCGCCCATTTGGACACAATCGGTGTCACAGTTGTGCTGATTGACGATCGATAGTGGAGTGATGATAGATGATTAATATACAAGATAATGCACAACGAGAATCAAATCAGGTTTCGAACGCCGGCTACAGTACAGTGATAATGAAATCAGGTTTCGAACTGAGACTAAAGTACAAAGAGAATGAAATCAGGTTTCGAACCGAGACTAAAACACAAAGAGAATGAAATCAGGTATCGAACAGGAAATGACAGAATCATGAAAAATTGATGTACAAAGATAGCAGGAGTTCGGAGGTATTATGGATCGAGTGCATTACTGTATATGAACCAAGCATTTCGCAGAGGGTAAGTTTCTGTCTTCACTCATTCTCTCGTCTACAATACACACAATTAGCTCTGGTTTGCACTCTTTTCACACTCATTGATTTCGGATCGGGTCTCTTGCATACAGTCTTCGTTTCTTCAGCTACAGGCTATTCTCAACTCTGAGCTTTCCTGCTTGTGGATTTTTTAACCCCTAGAATACCAGGCCCTGAACCTTCGACACCCAGCCCTGAATTCTTGACACAAGAACAAGTCAAAAAACCAATTCTACAGGTTTTATTCTTGTTCTATGTGCCGTTATCCTCACCGCTTAGACTGCGAATATTGTGATTGCGCTTGCAACGCGTCTTGCAAAGTTTTCAAATCAGCAAGCAACTTCGAAATCAGATTGACTATCTATTCCTACTGGAAACTCAGCTGTTTACCGTGCGTGTGGACCTTTCCATGACCTACACATCCTGATATTTTCTACCACCAGTGCCACACCTAAATTCAAGAGCGAGGACAAAAGAACCTGCGACTGTATGTATTTCTGCTTCTGTTCAGAAGAATAGGGAGACCTAGAGCACGATTATCCAAACCCAACTATCCATTGCAACTGCGGAGCAATTCAGGATTGGGCCGAAATACTGATCTGCAACTGTGGCATAGATGAATTCAATATCTTTTTTAATTGAATCGAGGAACGCGATTGTATTCATTGTTCACTGAGAACCCTCGGTCTCGAAACCCTTTTGCCTTGGTATTTAACCAGCGGTTTATGTGCTGGAATCCGAACCGCTGTGGTTGCTGCGATATCCCCTGTTCCAACGACTGCTGGATTAACTGGCCAAATAACAAGTGGGAACACATTGGTGATCAGTATATTGAGGAGGAATGATTACAAGCTTTCGATATCAACAACGACCTTCATCAACCACCCTTCAAAGACGCAAGTAGCCATATCAAGCAGCAATATGAGCGAAGGATCTCGATATATTGAGATTGGGAGAGTGGATCAAGACATAATGGCACGAATGATATTGGTGGATTTTACGAAGCTGAATCAACATGATGCCCTGACAACCGCCAACGAATTGAAGGACTAAATAGCAGGCATGGCAAGAGCACCAGCATCTCAAATCGAGAATCAAATAGAGCGATTAAACGAACAAATCGCCTCCCAAGCAACAACCATTGCAGAAACCAGAGACAGGAACTCTGCTCTGATGAAAGAAGGAAAAGACCTCCTAACAAACAAAGAGAACACGGACCAAGAACTGGCATTAACACAACAAATGGTAAGGGACTTGGAAGCAACAGCGCCCGCCTGTACACACTGGGACTTACAGACCAAAGTCACCGAATTAGAACAACTGGCAAACACAATCCCGTCGGATACGGAGGTAGTAAGGCAGAATCTTGAGGATACACAGGCGCAATTGAAATGAGTTGGAGAAGAGAGAAACTCATATCGGGATCAGATCAAAAGATTGCACGCACTCACAGGGAATGGTGGTAATGGTGGCAGAATCAGAGGATATACAGGCAGCAAAATTCCCCAATTCTCAGGAACAGACCGAAGGGTACGTCGAGGATGGATGGCACAACTAGCCATGGAAATTGCGGATGAACTGGGACGATTCTTCAGCGAACAGTCCAAAATGAGGTACGCGGCAAATCGACTTGATGGCGTTGCCCTGAATCAAATTCAACCATACATCGATATGAAAACCGCAGATCTGAAGTTAGAGCCACTATAACAATTGCTGGACCAACTCCAATTGGCTTTCGGAGACCAGGACATACGGGCCACAGCGAATTGGAAACTGCTCAAACTCAAGCAAAAGAATTGAGAATTTGCCTAATACTACGCAGAATTCCAAGGAAGGGTACCTGACGTCGATTGGAACGAAGAAGCACAAATAGATGTATTAGAAAAAGGCCGATCTAAGGAACTGAAGGACGCTCTACAGCACTGCGACATCCCGTCAGACCTCATGGAGTTTGTAACAATGTGCTCAAAAAGAGACTCACAAATCCGCACCCGACCCGTGCAATGACAGTCAGGAAGATGTAGGGCCGTGTCAAAGAAACAGGAAACCACGAGCAACATCACACCTGCCCCAGAAACAGCACCAGCAGGCACATTGACAGGTTACCACGGCCCTGCTCCAATGGACCTTTCAGCAGTCAAGGGGAGGAAGATTACTCCGGAAGCACACAAGCGGCGAAGGGAAGGAGGACTCTCTATATACTGCGGGGATAGCAGGCATTTTGCGGCATCATGTCCAAGATAATTGAAAGCAGTATCAGAACAGGTGGAAGTAACACGTGTTAAGAAAGCAGCAAATGAAATGAACGCACATTCGGGAAAAGAAATGGAGTCGGGAAAATTTTCGGCGGGTGCAATATGGATGGCCATTGCGCTGGTCACGAATCTCCATTGTCTGCAGGTATTGAATCATGTTTTGGAATTGCACAGTGTTTGATAAGTAGTGCAGAAATTCAGGCATCTTTGATGGAAAGCAAATATCATGTGGTAGAATGTTCGCTGAAAATCGGAGGCAGATTAATTAATTCACACGCCCTAATCAACTGCGGAGCTACGGGAATAGCATTAGTGGATGAAGAATTTGTTCGCCATCATCAGTTTGAAGTCAAGGAATTACAAGAATCAAGACAGTTGGAAGTTATCAATGGAAGACCCATCGAATCAGGAACCATTGTAACCATGGCCAAGTATAATATAGGAATACGATCACATCAGGAACAATTACCAGTGTTTGTAACGAAGTTGGGGCATTTTCTGATCGTGCTGGGATTGCCATTGTTACAACTTCACGATGTCACGGTCAAATTCCAGAGCCGAAGGATTGCTTTCGAAAGCAGTCATTGCCAACAGCACTGCCAGCATCATTCGAGCGTATGGGTATGGGGCAATCCCATAGATACAAAAGCCGCAGATCCGGAAGGACCGACATTGGACATTTGCGCGGTAGCAGCATCTCTTTTGGTGAGGAGCATGAGAACAGAGCAACTCAAGGTTTACGCTGTCAAACTGTACAAAATCAACAAACCCTTGGGAATACAGGACCTACAGGAGAAACCCCTCGAAGAGGTCATCCCCAAGGAATACCACGAGATTCTATACATATTCAGCAAGGTAATCGCGGACACGCTACCACCGCCCCAACCTGACGATCATGAATTTCACTGCAAGAATGATTCACACCGCCATTTGGACCAATTTACAGCTTATCACAAGAAAAGTTGCAAGTTCTAAAAGAATGAATGAAGAAGAACTTGTCCAAGGGATGCATCGGATCATCTACGTCACCGTGCGGAGCCCCCATACGTTTTGCTCCGAAGCCAGGGGGAGGTCTGAGGCACTGCGTCCACTATCGGGGGATAAATGAAGGAATGACAAAAAATCGATATCCGCTCCCATTGATACATGAAACCCTGTTAAGACTCTCAAAGACCCGTTACTACACCAAGTTAGACGTCCGCGACGCGTATAATATGATTAGAATCGCGGAAGGGGACAAATGGAAAATTGCTTTCAGAACTCAATATGGACTTTTCAAATCCCTAGTTATGCCCTTTAGACTCACCCATGCGCCAGCATCGTTTTATGAACTCATCAATGAGATGTTACGCACTTTATGGACATATTCTGCATGACTCAATTGGATGACATCCTTATTTACCGCGAGAATCACAAAGATCATAAAGAGCATGTCCGAGCGGTAATGACATCACTCAAAGATGCTGACCTTTATCAAATAGCTGAGAAGTGCAAGTTTCATAAGAAAGCAGTCAAATATCTAGGATTGATCGTCAGAGTAAACAGAATTGGAATGAACCTGGTGAACGTCCAAGCAGTCGAAAACTGGGAAGCACCGGACCAATTTAAAGAAGTCCAAGCCTTTGTAGGCTTTGCTGACTTCTATCGACGATTCATACGGAATTAGAGCAGCGTGGTACAGCCGCTAACAAAACTTACGAAAAAGTTAGTACCGTTTCACTGTAGACCAGATCAGAAGTGAGCATTCGCCGAACTCAAGATAGCTTTTACAACAGCACCAGTGGTAGCCCACTTGGACTAACAAAATGACATAGTCCTAGAAACTGACGCTTCGAGTTATGTATCCGCAACAGTCCTTTCTCCATACGATGATTATGGAATATTACATCCAGTGGCCTTCTTTTCCAAAAAACATTCACCCACCGAAGAAAATTACAAAATTTAAAATGAAGATTTAGGTGTGATAGTTAAAAGTTTGGAACAATGGAGGCCTGAATGCGAACGTTCAGCACATCCGATCAAGATTGTAACAGAGCAGACGAACCTTGAGTTCTTTATGACTTCGAAATTGTTGAACCGAAGGCAAACGAGGTGGTCCAAATTTCTCCCACGATTTAAGTTCAAAATTGTTTACCGCCCAGGCAAGAAAGGAGAGAAGCCCGATGCAGTTACAACAATGCCAGTAAACATTCCTCCAAAGGTGGGGGCAGAAAAAACCCAGCAAATAGCGCTGAAAACAGAAAATCTCGACAAAGAGCTATGCGAAACCTTGATAGAGGGGTTCGCCGAGACGGTCAACCTGGGCAACGATTCAACAAGTACCGAAGAATTATGGAATTGCATAACAAGGGTGAGTCAGCAATACCCTTACAACAGCAGTGAAGGGCTATGTACGCATAAGGAACAACTGTTGGAAATGGCGTAAATACAAACCCAACTAACGGATGAGGACAAGCTCTAGTGGATTCAGGAATGCCATGATTCTCCGGTCGCAGGACATGCAGGACAAGCAAGAACCTACAGCCTGATATGCCGAAGGCATTCCTGGAATCAGATGAGGAAAGATGTGGACCGCTATGCGCGAAACTGCCATACCTGTCAACGAAGTAAAGCAACCCACGGAAGAACTCATGGCTTGTTATGACCATTGCAAGTAGCAGAGCAACCATGGCAGGAGTTGAGAATGGACTTCGTAGTCGGACTACCTGAAAGTGAAGGGTTCAACGCAGTATGGGTCGTGGTCGATCGCCTAACGAAGATGTGACATTTTGTACCCTCTTCTGACAAAGTTGATGGATAGAAGCTGTGCGAAATGTACATTGAGTAAGTGTTCAGATTGCACGGACTGCCCGAAACAAGAGTATCGGATTGATGGCCGCAATTCGCTTCGGAATTTTGACAACGCATCTGCCAATGATTGAGAATCGAACGAAGACTGTCAACCGCATTCCACCCTCAGACTGATGATCAAACTGAGAGAGTGAATGCAGTAATGGAACAGTATCTTCTAAATTTCGCCAATTTTGAAAAATATGTCTGGGTCTGATGGCTACCCATGGCTGAGTTCGAAGCCAATACTCATAGCTCGGAAACAACGAATTACTGCGCGTTTTTTGGCAATTACGGATTCCATCCACGAATGACCTTTGGACAACCTCCTCTCAGACATCCGAACGATATCCGTGAAGTCAATGCACAGCAGGTGGCTCAACGAATGGAACGACATTTTAGCGAACTTAGACCACAAATGAAAAGAACCCCAGACATACTGTCCGAACAGGCCAACATTTCGTCAAGAGTCTGAACGGAGTTTCAGATAGAAGACAAAGTATGGATGGATGCCAGAAACCCATCAACAGCCCGAACCCATTAACAAATTGGACTGGAAACGTATTGGACCGTATGACATCACGGAGATTTGCAGTCCATGGGCCTATACAATTCAGCTACCAAATCAACTACACATTCACAATGTTCAACCGATATCCACATTAGACAAGGTTGCACAGGATTCCCTCCTGTCTCAACAGCACGAACCACCACCACTGGTAATAGTGGACGGAGAAGAGGAGTACAAAGTGGAACAGATAGACGATTATAGGCTGTTCCGGGGGCAGCTGCAGTATTTGGTAAAATGAAGAGGCTACTATAAGCGCAGCAGGCAGCCTGCGACCAACGTAGATGGACTTAAGGCTATCGACGATGTTCACACTGAACAACCTGGCCAGGCTGGACCGTGAACCTCGTACGGACTCGGTATGGGGAAGGAGGAAGCTACTGTTATGGTTGTGCTGAGTGACGATCGATCGTGGAGTGATGATTGGTGATTAATAAAAAAGATAAAATACAACGAGAATGAAATCAGGTGTTGAATGGAGGCTAAATTACGGCGAGAATGAAATCAGGTTTTTAACATAGACTGAAGCACGGTGGGAATGAAATCAGGTTTCGAACGGAGACTAAAGCACGAAGAGAATGAAATCAGATTTCGAACAGGAAACAACGGAATGGTGCAAAAGCAATGTACAAAGAGAGCAGGATTCCGGAGGTCTTATGGAACGAGCGAATGACTGTATATACACCAGGCATTTGGCAGAGGATCAGTTTCTTTCTTCACTTGTTCTCTTGTCTATAAAACAATCATTTAGCTTCAGCTTTGACTTCTTTTACACTTGGTGATTTCGGATTGAGTTTCTTGCATACAGTCTTCATTTCTTTAGCTACAGGCTATTCTCGACTCTGAGCTTTCGTGCTCGTGAATTTCATATCCCCTAGAATTCAAGCCCTGAACCATCAACACCCAGCCCTGAATTCTTGACACTCTGGATATTTATAGTGTGGTGGAAAATTTCATCGGCAGTATTGGTGCCATGTGTCTACTTGCCTGTCTTTCAGTGGCCTGTATTGTTGGTGACTGTATTTCTTTGTTAACACTGCTGCATCTATTGTTTTAATCTATTTCATACAGTTCCCAAATATTGTCATTGTACATGGTTACATTCCATCCATCCTTCAACTGATTCTCCTCAACTTTGCTGGATGAGAAGACTCTCTGTAGTTGTTGTACTCATGTTTGTCTAGTATGTTCTGAGTGGGTTGAGAAGCTTCCAATTTGGGTGGTACAGATTGCAAGGTAAGGGTATTGCCAGGTGATTCATTTGAGGGGGATAACAGTAGAGGAGTAAGGTTCTGACATTGTTTGATCCATATGATGTCCATCCTTTGATACCATCAGTTCTATGGATTGCTCTAGGTATACCTCACTATATGTTACACATAGCAAGTTCGCAGCGGGGGTCATGTATGATCACCCGCAAGTATAGTGATTTGATGTCATTGGCTATCACTGGTCTTGGATGCCAGAGTCAATGTTTTCAGAAAGCTAGCAAATTAACACCAACACCATCGATGGGCATCGATGCCTGTATGATGACCGCGGTTGCTTCTGCTCTGAATCGCTGATAACAATTGACAGCCAGCATTGAGCTGAGTAGCATCGGCCAAGAAGCTGATGATAAACATACCGCTGGGAAACAACTAACTGGCGCCAGCCAAACCGGAGATGACTGCGGAAGGCCTAAGAATACATGCCAACTCTGAACAGCAAAGCTGCTGTCTATCAAAAGCTGCCCATTCATCTGGAGGTCGTCAAATCGAAAGACAACCATTCGTCAGTGGGCACAAGCCCGCGAGCTTGATGTCATAACGCATACCACTGGTCTGATTATCATCCATTGACGATAGGGATGATACAGGATCGAGAGATTGAGGACCGTGGTAGTTGCAAAATGAGTGCGCATTGGTTCGATGGTCGTTACTGTGACGGAGCTCTAGAGAAATACGGTGATAGAGGTTTTTGTTAACACAAAGATGACGGTACAAAGACCTTGGGTTCTTCGAGGGTAGCAAGGCATCAACCTTCCCTGCAAGGAGAACAAGCCTTAACAATATAGGCATTGGCGAAAGCATATTGTTGCTGTTCAGAATCTTTTAGTTATTTCCACATCCGAGTGCAGGTTCCAACCTATGTTCGAGGTGGTCCTGAATGAAGTGCAGATACTCTGTGACCAGGTACACCTGCCGTGACGATCCCAGTGCTATATAATATTGTTAGCAAAGAAACGCTTCCGAGGAAGGTATTCTTTCTACCCATACATCTCAAATGACCTTGATGCCATACGACTCCAACTCCCACTGTTGAGTCAACTTTTTCAATTCAGCAGAAATCCCATCGTATTTTGCAAAACCAGAACCCACAACAACTTCGATAGCATCGACGCTCTCCTGAACACAGATGAAGAATCTGTTCAAGATTACATGTGGGACTCACCTGATACTCCGTATACATGGTACCACCATTGGTCAGATACAGCCAGACAATGAAGCGCTCGGTGTATCGACAATCCAGTCTTCGCTGATCATTGGAGATGATACAAAGGCTTGTACAAAGATTGGGAAGATCAGGATGAGTGATTTTACGAGCTTAAACTAGGGTGAACCGACATAATGATCGAATGATCAGCAGCCGCTTTATCGACCGTCGTCACTGCTATTTACCATCAGATTTGGTGAATTAATTGAAACGGAATACCACCCCTATTTCATTACCAATTCCCACGTCACTGGGCCTCAATTACGTACGCCTTTCACCCAGACTCTGAACAGTTGGTACAACTGTCGCAAGAATCGGGAGCTCAATTCCTCATCTTTCAAACCACCCCTGGTGAGCAAATTTTGGTCATCCTATACTGGTCGGGTCAGACACCAGCCTATCAGATGCCGATACAGCGGTTAGAAGGACAAATGCGTTGATCATATCCAGAGATATGGATTCGCAGGTGGCACAATACCAGCCAATCAGAAGGAAAGACATTCTGGACTTGGTTATGAAGCTTGTGGATAGAATCAATGGAGTGCTCGAACAAATGGACGCCCTGATTCGGGAAGCAAGTCAGAAATATTTTGAGATATAGATGGCCCTCCCAGGATTGGCCAAAACTTACAAAGATTTCATTATTGGGCAAAACAATATATATGATGCTGTTGATCTGGTAGTGCAAATGATGGACACAGCGCAATTTGAGAAGCTGTCTGATATGATTATCCAATCCCAAGTAATGGCGGCTAACGTCCAAACTGCCTTTGAGCTAATAAAGGCCCAATCCACTGAAGTCAACGAAGAGCTACGGTTAGCCCTCAGCGTGCAAATCAAATGTTCTAGGAAAGCGTGGGGAAATTATTTGATTCTGCTCAATGATAGAGAACCAGCTCAAGAACAACTTGCACTCCAGGTACATACCCAAGCACACGAGCTGGCGGACATTGACAAAAATGCCCAAGAAGATTGCAACCGTATGTCCGTGATATTCGCCAAGTCTCTTCTGGAAGCAAATATGGTGCAGGAGGATGCACAGCAGATGGCAGACAAAACAGAAAGGGAATGGAAGGTGGCAGTGCGAAAGATGAAGAATCACTTTGAGCAGAAATTACATCAATTCACTAGAACTGTGTAGACGAAGCTCTCAGATGTAAGAATAAAGAAATCAGTAATCTCACTGTTCCAGTCAGTATTGACCCAAAAGGAAGGGGATACCAAGGCTGTTGAGCCGGGATTCCGACTTGGATACACTGTAAGTAATGGCGTGGGAATATGAATCACACAGGCTGTGACTCCAAAACTAAATGATAATGGAGACGGTGCAGGAGGCATTGGGGCAGACCCTCCTGTGGACTCCGAGTCTTCTGGCTCCAGCTTGACTAGCTACATCTCCTCTGATAGTGGCGACGATGTTCTCCCACCACTTCCACCACCAGGAGGAACAGACTATAGTGAACCACCTGCGCTACCTGCGGCACTAGCACCACATGTACCAAGTCACCCACTGAGAGTTCCGTACTCTGCCAAGATGCAGAAGATTGAGCTTCCCTACATGTTTAAGGGAGACCCAACAGACCAATCGGAACCCTACCGCCACTGGAGCGGAGCAGAGGATTGCATTTTCAGTTAGGTCAAAGACAAGAATAACGATGACGACAATGGGATCATCATTGTTGGAACTATCCTGCAAGAATGATCGTTGGCTTGGTACAACCTCTGAGAAAAATATCTTGGGAAGCATTTCAATGTTGTCACATGGTTGACATTCAAATGTCCTATGGACGGAAAATAAATTGACCCAGAGGAAGAAAAGGAATACTTTGAAAAAATGAATAAATTGCAGTGCAAGGGAGATATCCGGGACTACTTCTTAAACATGGAGGATGTAAACTACCATGACTGCTTAGCAGGGATTGCATGGCGACAGACGGTACACAGCGGACTCAACGAAGAAATAAAGGATCAAATATCCTTTTCCAAGATTGCACCAAACAACGACCGGGAATACGAAATACTGCTGAAACATATCGGCCGCGCATATGAGTGACGCCTGCCAGCAGAACACCAACACAACACTGACCAACCAAAGAACAAAATAAATAATAATAGGAAGCTTGATAATGATGATGATAAGAGGAATTAAGGAACGAACAACTTTGAAAAACATTCTGACTCCAAAAAACCACGAACGAAGATGAAAGATGCTACGCCAGTCCAGGTAAACAAACGCAATGCCCTGAATGATATTCCGGCATCTGGGATGGAAGCAAGAGCCAGGCGCAACGAGTGTAAGCACTACGGTTGCCCTGAGCATCGATGGGTATTCTGTAAGAATGCCATCAAGATGTCATGCAACAAAAAAAAGAAGAACGATAAGAAGCCTCAGGTGTGAATGCCAGAAGAATACACCTCTTGTTCCAAGGACAAACCCAAGAGTCTGGCTGACGGAATTACAAAACCGGCAGCAGCCTCAAGTTCTCGTGTGCTTTATGGGGTTGATGTCAATTGCATTGACATTGATCGATGAAATGAGTTCCTTTTGTCCTTCCATTGACCGTTCCATGGGATTGTGATCTGTGCTATGAGTTGTTATGGTACACGCACCTCCAGTTTTTGATTCTATGAGTATAGACATTCATATTTCTTTTGGGTTTTCATTTGGGTCTTACCAATACGGTCATTGGTATTATAGCTTTTCAATAATCAATAAAATTTGTTTTCTGCTGTTGTTAAAAGAGTGCCTGAGAATGAGTTCAATATTCGAAATAGGCTGATAATTCAGCATCCAAGCGTGACTAGTGACAAACGACTACCATGAGGCTTGATCATATTCATTACAAAAACATTCAGGTACGGACCAATCACAATCACGACCAATTGCGGCCTGAGCTCTGCCGAAAGCCAGTTCATCATGGGTGTCAACCGAAAAGATCCAAAATGCAACCCTTCGGCCAGCGCATCTCAGCCTGAACTCAAGACATCAAAACAATCACCACCTGAACCTGAGACGGGTTCAAGACCCACAATACGTATGTTTGCGAACTTTTGAGACGAGAAAAACATTCTCTGTAAGGGTTCTCTTGGATACTACATGCGATACACCTATGATGTTGAATCAGTGGGCCGATTAACATGGTGTCCCACTAGTACCTTGAACGAAACCCGAGATGGTTGAAAATTTTGATGGCGAAACAGAAGAAGAAGTGCAGCGGAAGTATACCTTCCCCGGCACTCTGCGGTATCAATCCCAGCATACCAATGAAACCTTTGAAATTGGCCCAATGGAGAATTCGTGTGATATCATATTACTTTACTGGGGAATTGTCAGGCATGAAGCGCTCAGAGGAGTTACTAAACAAAACGATAAGCACCAATTTATTTCAAAACACTGTCATCAACAGTGAACAAATGCTGTGGTATCTTTGTTCTTGATCGATTATGATGATTCCACATTAATGTTCAGTACTGATTTTCGATGGATCAGGGGGATTGGTTCAATTCATGTCAATGCAGCACATGATATTGAGATGAATTGGGTATAGCGAATTCCATTGCAATACAGAGACTTCAATACATCATACAACAGAGAAACTGGTTATGCTGTTCCGCCACATCAATTCAATGATCATGCTGTTAACTTAAAAAATGGAGAAAAACTTTCGTGGAGTCCCATCAAGGCTCTTTCAGAAATGGGACTTTCGGTCTTTAACAAATATCATATAGAAATGCTTGATTCCATGAAGATTTGTCCAAGAACGTTACCCATGAGTGCACTCATCCTCCGCGTTCCAATGCCATACTTATTATTAGCAACGGTTCCGGGTTACCCGGCCGTGGTCCGGATTGGAACCGGAACCGAGGACCCCGGTCCATTTCAGAAACCGCCAAGAAACCGAACCGCCCAATCACAAGCGGTTCCAAACCCGGACCGGAGCGCCTGTCCGGTTCTTGAACCGCCAAGAATCCGAACCGCCCAATCACAAGCGGTTCCAACCCGGAACCGAACCGAAACCCGCCGGGTTTTGGCGGGTTTCACCTGCAGCAGAGCCTCATTTTTCATCGGCCCCAATAATGCCATGTTTTCTGCTCCAATTAAGTATTTGAGTTCTGATTGGATCGCGACATGTTATATACGTAGATTATGCAGTTTTTGATGCTCTTTCACCTCCCGCTCTCCGATTTGTGATACGATCAGTATTCGTTGAGTCGCTGCGAAAAACAGTCGATTTTGGCCGCATTTTCCGCTTTATTTAACAGCGACTCAACGAATACTGATCGTATCGCAAATCGGAGAGCGGGAGGTGAAAGAGCGTTAAAAACTGCATAATCTACATATATAACATGTTGCGATCCAATCAGAACTCAAATACTTAATTAGAGCGATAGTTTAAGAGGAAAACCCGCCAAAAACCGGCCAGGTTCGGTTCGGTTCCGGGTTTGGAACCGGAAATTAGTTACGGTTCGGGTTTAGTACAGTTCCAGAACCGGACCGGAGGCACCGGTTCGGGTTTAGTGCTGATCCAGAACGGGACCCGGGGCGCCGGTTCAGGTAAGGAACCGGAACCGAACCGAACCCGTAATTTGGGACCTTTGCTAACACTAGCCATACTTAAAAGGCATATAATTGTATATGGAATACAGAGGTTTAAATCATGTGACAAATATGAACCGATATTCATTGGTGCTTATGAACGAACTTAGAGACAAGGTCGCCGGATCGAACATTTTCACCAATATGGATTTTATGGCAGGGTACAACCTCATACAACTTAAAGCTGGTGATGAATTGAAAACAGCGTTAGGTATAAGTAATGGATATTAAGAATACCTAGATATATCCGTCGGATTTTTAAACACGCCAGACATGTTGTGTGATATGATGAATGAGATTCTGCAAGATCTGATCAATCAGAGAGTAGCAGTCTTTCATGATAATATTATCATTGATTCAGAAAATGCAGAAGAGCATGTGTGATTGACTTGAGCAGCACGTCGGCCATTACAGGAATACAATCTGGCTATTGCACCCAATAAGTGTGAATGAAACCAGAAGCAAGTTGAGTTCCTCAGGTACCACATATTGGGAGAATGTGTCACTGTGTCTGAACACATGATTGATACTATTGTTCAATGGAAGATTCGGGAGTCTGTCAAGGATGTCCAGTCCATCCTGGGATTCGCCAACTTCTATTTATGCTTTATCGAAGAATGTTCACGGATATGCCATCGTCGAACGGAGTAAACCAAGAAATTGAAAACACACCAAAAGTTTAATTGGAATCCAAATCCACGATATCAATGACCCTTTGATACATGACAGAAGTATTTGAACGGAGCACCCATATTACAGCACTTTTAGTCAGTTTTTCCTGTGGTGATTGAGATTGATAGAAGCCATTTTGCAATCGACGCAGTATTTTCCCAAGTCATTGATGGACAAGTGCACCCTGTTGCCTACCACTCTTAAAAATTAGATAAAGCCAGGATGAACAATGAAATCTATGACGAAGAAATGCTCACCATAGTATCCGCATTCACAGCACAGAGACATTATCTTGAGGGTGCAGCGTACCGATTCAGTGTCTTCACCGATTACCAGAATCATAAATGCTTCATGACTACAAGAATCTTCAATCAGAAACAAGCTCGCATGGCTGGCCAGTTGGCGGGACATGATTTCAGAATATTCTACCAACCCAGTAGTGCAAATGGGAAACCGGATGTATCATCTAGGCATTCGGAGTACCACCCTGACAAAGGTGGAGGTAGTGCTGAAAAAAATCAAACTGGCCCATCCCCTGCATTCTCAGACCCAATGAGTTGGTAACTTCTGAAGGGGAAACAGTACAAGAAATGGCAATGAAGGTAAGAGGCGAACTGATTGCGATTTCTTCTGCAAAGTGGAGAGCAATTCCAGTACTCAAGTTCAATTCATGGCTGTGAGAAGCAGTGGTCAGCGCTGCTAACAACGATGCTGCATGGCATGAAATGTACATCAGAGCAATGGAATGTAACCCAAGCTCAGACATGTCATTTGAAGACGAAGCAGTGTATAATCCAGGCAGACTGTGAATTCCGGACGATCTGATGCTGAAGAAACAGATATTGGAAGCAGCACACGGTGGGGAGATGGCTGGGCACATGGAGCAGGATGAGACAATCGAGCTTGTCAGATGAAAGAGCTTTTGGCCAGAAATGGAGAAATTTATCCAGGACTATGTTTACTCATGCCCTGAGTGTGAACGGAATGAAGCAGCTCACCATGCATACTACAGACTTCTTCAACCTCTTAAATTAACATACCGCCAATTGGAGGCGATTTCAAAGAACCTCATGATCAAATTACTGGTATCAGACAGATGCTACTCGGTGTGGGTAATTGGCGATCGCTATGCGAAAATTGCACATTTCATTCCATTGAAAGATGGAGAGGAGAGAGCTATGGTCTTGATCAGAATTGTCCTGAAAGCAGTATGGAGATTCCATGACCTACTATCGAACATAGTGTCAGATTGAGACTGTAGGATCACCTTCAGGTTTTGATCCACGTTGGTCGTAGCACTTGACATTTGGTTTGAATTGTCTTTGCCATTCCGCACTGAAACAGATGGGGAAACGGAATGAGTCAACCGAATGCTGGAATGCTATCTGTGGAATTATTGCAATTATGAACAGAACAATTGGTCCGAGATGTTACCAGTGGCAGAGTATGTTTATAACAACTCGCCCACCACTGCTACAGGAATATCACCATTCTTGCAAACTGTGGGTTCGAGCGTCAAACCAATTGGCACACCCATACAGAAGCAAAGAATCCGGCATTTGCAAATTATGCTCACTGGATGACATGCGCGCATGTACTGGGCCGTAAAGGGTTAGCACAAACATGGGAGACACGGGAGGAGTTCCATGATAAGAGTGCTAATGAACGTCGGAAGTATTCAGTTGGTAATTACGTTATGCCAAATGGAAGACCTCAAAACTTGAACACCCTCTCAGAAACTTGATCTGAAGCTGTATGCCTACTTCAAGGCCTCGAAGGTGCTGTCCCCCACCGCTATTATGTATGAGCTACCGAGTCGATGGCATATTTACAGTGCCTTCTATTTATCACTCATCGAACCATATCGATGCGCCACCAACCATACGAGACCTACAATTAATCTCAATGATGAAGCAAATAATCCTGGTTTCTACCGGGATGGTTATAAGTACGAAACGGGTTACGAAATTTAGGTGTTCATGGGCAGCCAGTGCAGCATAGAACGGCAAGGGGTTTAAAATCTGATCAAGTGGAAGGGATATCCGGAAGAATCAGATTGAACTGGAGATCCTTATGACATCTGCCATGACAGGATATTGGTAATGCTGTATCACCAACGGAATCCTGAGGCAGCGAAGGAGAATAGAGTCAGACGGTTGTGCTAGTATTTTTTCCCTACGATAGGATTTCAACGCCTAGCAGGACACCAGACCAACGATCTTGTTTGTACGGGCACAAGGGGTCATCATTTTCCAGATCATGAGGAAGATGGATTTGTTTTTGAGAGCACACTGGGTGAAGATTTTTTCAACTCAAAGAAGGAAAAAGAAAGCAAAGTGCCCTCGATGGACGAAACCTGATTGATTAATTCTGCTGGGTGCCAAAAGTCCCTTCTGTATGAGAGCAAACTGATTGGTCGATTGTGCTTGAATGTGGCAAGCTCGTCAAAGCGCAATAGTCTGTGCGGATACATTCTGTCCAGAATTCTGAATAATTCACTTCAGTGTGCTGGGTCACATTTCGCCAAGTATAACAAAGAGCAGATCAGTGCGGAGTATGGTCGTTCAGAGACGAACTCTCCATGTGAGGGGGTAGAGTAACACCTAGCAAGTTCTACAGTGGGGTCATGTACAGTCACCTGCAATTTCCTTCATTATAAGTCATTGTCTATCATCTGTCTCGGATGCCAGAGCCAATTTTCTCGGATGGGTGGTGAACCAACACCCACTCCATCGATAATCTTCCAAGGCTGCTGAATGGCCACAGTCGCTTTTGCTCTGAATTGCCGATAACAAATGGACCGATGGCAATGATCTGAATGGCTTCGGCCAAGAAGTTGATGACAAACGGACAGGCGGCAAACAACTGATTGGCAGCAGCCAAAAAACCGATGACTGCCAGAATACATGCCAACTAAGAACAACAAAGATGCTCTCAATCGAAAGAGGCCTATTCATCTGGAGGTAATCATATGGAAAGGATAGCACTGGTTCGGAGGCCCAAGCTTGTCAGCTTGATGTCATGAATCATACTGATGGTCTGATCATATTTAAATGACGATGAAGATGATCGAAGATCGACGGATGGAGGTCTGCGGTGGTTGGGAAATGAGCATGCATTGGTTCGAACGTGGTTACAGTGTTGCAGCTCTAGAGGACAGCGTAAATAGAAGTATTTGTTAGAGCGAAGATGCAGGTATAAAGACCTTGGGTTTTTCAATGGTAGCAAGGCATAAACCTCCTCCGGGAGGAGAACAAGCCTCAACAATATAGGCATTAGAGGAAGCCTATTCATTTCATTCAAGATCGTTTAATGATTTCCGCATGTCGGGTGAAGCTGCTCACCTACCTTTGAAGAAGTCTTGAATAAAGAACGGATACTCTTTGATTGGGTACACACGGAGTGACGCTCCAGCTGTTACGCATGTTGGCAACGAACCGAATCGGTTGGTGACAGATCAAACCGATCAGGGATTCGATTCAAGTTATATCCGAGATTTGGCAATTGGCACCGGTTTGTCGCATACCAGTTATCGTTCCAATCGAGTTTGAACAAAGAAACATAAGCCAGTTCTCATCCGATCGGCTCGAATATCTTCTTAATTTGTTGCACTTGAAGTTACCCACTACATTGAGAAAAAATTGAGCCGATCGGAAAAGAACTTGCATTGATATATATGTTTGAAAATTGGGTCAATTTTCGTTGGGTTTGAGCAAACATCTTGGCAAAGATTTGGTCCAAACAAGTCAAAAAAGTTTGTCAATTGTCACGAATCCCTTCAGTTTGATTCCAACACTAGCTGTTAGACATTCGTTCAGGTCAGAACTAGGTATCGGTCCCTGTAGAATTGGTGTGTCATATCAATATTGAACATCTCAAAGTGCATTGTTTTGATTAGAGTTGGCAACAATTTGGAATGATTCAAAGTGAAACAAACCATTGCTAGGTATACAGAAAGTACAATTCGAACCAACCATAGCCACCAATGGTTCGATTTGATTTACAGTATATTGACCCATATATTTTGGCATATTGTCAACGGTTGTTAAGGGATTTGAAATTATATGTATTGATAATCACATTGCCAAGCTAAGTCCTGTGGAATATCATACATACTGTTATGCACTTCGATTGTATATTTGGATCACCACCAACTGAGGCAAAGGTATTCTAAGAATGCGATTTGATGTGATGCAGCAATGCGATTGGTTGTATCTTTCTGCTCATACAGGCTGCCTCAACTTCGAACAAGTGTCAATTTGCTGTATTGTTACAAATGATCAAGGTGATTCGACATTGCAATGCCATAAACAGACAAATGTCAATTGATTTTGTACTGACATGCACTTGATGTACAAATGTATTCATATCTATACAATGGTACATCTTGGATGCACTTGCAACAACACTTGAACCCAAAGGTGCCAGGTTGCTACTCCGCTGGCTGGAAATTACCAAGTTGGCCTGGATCTTCAATGTCTCTCTGTGATCTGAAGTTGATTGAACTGGACTTGATCTCAGCTAGCTGGACGTGATCGCACTGGGGCTAGCTGGACACGGTCAAGCTATGTGGGCTCATGACTGGCTGGGCGCGATCGACCCTGTGTTGGGTGGAGATGGTTGAGCTGGGATCGCTCGTGGCTGACTGGCAATGATCGAGCGGGCCTGGCTGACAGCTGACTGGAAATTTTGGATCTCGATATGATCTCGGATGGGAGACAGCTATATAGACGCAGTTACACTATGCTGACATTCGACTGGCTGGAAATAATTGAACTGGGCTGGCCCGAAACTAGATGGACAGAATTCTGCCAGGGCTGTCTGGATACGGTGCAGCAGGGCTGGATCTCTACTGGCTGGACACGATGGAACCTGTGCTGTGTGCAGACGTTGGAGCTAGGTTGGCTTTCAGCGGGCTGCAGATGATCGAACTGGACAGAATTGCGGCTAGCTAACGGCAGGCGGAATGCAGTCGAGCCGTGCTCATTCTCAACTGGCAGAATATGATCTTACTGGGCTGGCACTGCGTAGGCACTTGGCTGGCAGGAGATGATCAAGTGGGGCTGCCATCCTGGTGGCCCTTGGGTAGCTGGAAATGATGAGTTGGGGTGGCATTCATGAATGCAGACAATCAAGCTGGGCTGGCGCTGGGGTGTCTGCGGGCTGGCGGAAGATAATCGAGCCCAAGTGGCACCATGCTGGCTGAAGTCGATCAAGCTGGGAAGGCTCTTGGCTGTCTCTGGCCTAGGTGGAGATGATTGAGATGTGCTAGTCCACGGGTGGCAGCAGATCATGAAGATAGGCTGGCTCATGGCCGGCTCTCGGCTGGATCTTAGCTAGCAAATTACAGCTCATATACATTTATAACAGCTTCAATGGATGATGACGAACTATTGTAGCAGGTTTTCAAACCATTTGAAACAAACCCAAAAATATCATAATATTTCAATGCACAAGGAGAACAAAATTGATACAAATGAACCTCTGTTCAATTTGTGCCAAAATTTACGAACCGTAACATTCATTTCATTTGTTTGAATTGACCCAGTTTGTCAATTCCCACCAATCCGAGTGATTCATTGCCAACACTAGTCATGGGATAGGTTTTCCTGATAATTTTGAATATTTTGCCAAAATAGTATTATATCAATGTAGTATGTAATTGGGAGATCAATGACGTCATTTCCATGATATTAATTCCGATTTTTGGAAAACTGGTGAACATAAAACCTGTGGTGGGTACAGGCTTGCATGAGTCAGACCTAATGGGAAACGGCAGTAAAAGATATTTTTCAAAGAGATTATAATGACTATTTTGTATAATAATTCAACTCTGAATGCTAAAAGTCATAAGCAAAAATGCTAACTACATTGGGTGTATAAGTAGGATTCCAACACACACTATACTCCAAACGCAACTGGACCGAAATTCAAGTGGCAACCATTGGCTGACACTCTATCTATGCAGCAAGTGGTCACCACAATTCGCAGTATTGGCCATGGATTTACACCTCAGGGAGGTATTATTTTTTTCATTTCAAGGATTCAATAAGTTTGGTTTAAATAGTTTTTATTAATCTATATACAGATAGCTTGTTTTATATATTTTCTTCACTTTGAATACACATTTCATTATGTACAGGCAAGGCAGGCCAGAGAAGTCAGCGACGCAGGAGGAGCAGGAGGAGCAGGAGGAACAGGAGGAAACGTACCATTTCTTTTGCTCGTGGGGAAACTCTAGGAATTGTGCGACCGATGCTTGCTTTACGCGAGCTGCATTAACACACCACCCCCAATTGAATTGAGCTATTTCTGTTTAATTTGGAGAAGAAATGCAATAGTCCGAACTGCTCACATGCAGGAGGAGGAACAAGCGCCAGAGCAGGAGTAGTATTTGTGTCTCTTCTGAAGTAACTGTGGAAGCTGTGAGACCGATGCCTGGAGTACCCAAGCAGAATCAACTCATCATGACAAATCGAAAACTGCTCTTTCCGTTCAATTCAAAGAAGAACTGCAATGATCAGATCCAATCACATATAGGCCAAAGAAGAGCAAACAGAGATGGAAAAGGTATATCTATCCGTATGTAGGGCAACTGTAGGAGCTGTGCAACCGATGCCTTGAGTACCTGAGCAGGATTGACTCGATGCGAGAAATCGAATGCAGCTATTCCCATTAGATACAGACAAACACTGATATCATCAGAACCGATCAGATGCAGCAGAAGAATATGCAGATGGAGCAGAAGGAGGTATATGTATTCGCCTGTTCGCCAACTGTAGGAGTTTTGTGACTGATGCCTGGAGTACCCAAGCAGAATTGTCTCATCATGACAAATTGAATACATCTATGCCTGTTTCAATCCGAAATGAACCGCAATAATCAGGAACGATCAAATACAGGGGAAGAAAGACCAACTGGAGCAGGAGAAGGCATACTCATTCGCTTGTGGGGCAACTGTAGGAGTTGCATGATTGATGCCTGGAGTACCCAAGCTAGATTGACTCAACATGATCAATCAAATGCAGGTATTCCCCTTCGAATGGGAGCGAAACTGCAATAGTCAGAACCAATCAAATACAGGGGAAGCAGTAGCAAGAGGAGTAGTACTATTCATTTGATCTGTGGGGCAACTGTGGGAGTAGTGTGACCGATGCCTGCAGTATCCGATCTGGCTTGACTCAACATGACAAATCTGATGTAGCTATTCCCATTCGATTCAGACAGGAACTGCAATAATCAGAACCAATCAAATACAGGGGAAGGATTAGGAAGAGGAGTAGTTATAATCGTTTGGCTTGTGTGGCAAGTGTGGGAGTAGTGCGACCAATGCCTGGAGTATTGTAGCAGAATTGACTCAATATCACAAATCTGATGTAGCTATTGCTGTTCGATTAGGACAGGAATTGCAATATTCAGAACCAATCAAATACAGGAGAAGGAGTTGGAAGAGGAGTAGTTCTATTCATTTCGCTTGTGGGGCAACTGTGGGAGTACTGCGACCGATGCCTGGAGTGTCCGAGCTGCATTGACTCAATATGACAAATCTGATGTTGCTATTCCCGTTCGATTCAGACAAGAACTGCAATGGTCAGATTTAAATCAAATATAGGGGAAGGAGTAGCAGGAGGAGTAGTTATATTCATTTCACTTGTGGGGCAAGTGTGGGAGGAGGGCAACCGTGGCCTGGAGTATCAGAGCTGAATCGACTCAAACCGACCAATCTGATGTAGCTGTTCCTATTAGATGCGGTCAGGAATTGCAATAGTCAGAACCAATCAAATCAAGGAGAAGGAGTAGTAAGAGGAGTAGTTTTGTTTGCTTCGCTTGTGGGGCAACTGTGGCTGAAGTGCAACCTATGCCTGGAGGACCCGGGCTGGCTCATTTCAATGAAACGAATCGAATTCAGCTCTTCCCATTCGATTCGAGAAAGAACTGCAATTGTTAGAACTGATCAAATTCAGCCAAAGGGAGAGAAGCACGGAGAGGTCTATTTTGTTCGCATTTTGGGCAACTTTCGGAGTTATATGTCTGATGGTGGCTGTCTCAGTAACTCAAAAAGATTTCAATCAAAAGGAAAGGTGTTATGGCAATTTGCAACAAGGTTTTTGGTTGACTGATGGTTGATTATTGAACCATATAAGTTGTACTGACAACCGGGTAGGTGGTTTTTTGAAAAGTTTTTTCCACTGCTTCCACTGTTGAAAGTGTTCTTCCCGACACACCCAACAAACAATATGCAAATGCTGGTTACATAGGTATATATGGTATCTACATAGATAATTACTGTGCCTGATGAAAGTCAGGAAAATTGATTCGATCTGATGACATGTGGCTTTGAAAATAAACAAATGGTTGGTGTGGCTGTCAGCTGTCAGTTTTGACGGACATCAGGAGTAGTATTCGCAATCAATCGAATCTGTTCATGACGGATCGAACCGGGCAGGGATTTAATTCCACATTCGATCTGAGATCAGCAGATTTCCGCTGGTCGGTCATTGACAGGTTCGCAAACCAAGTCTATTGAATGAAAATGCGTAAGCAAGTTTTTGCCTCATTGGCTGGATTTAATTTTCATCTTGTAGCCCATGAAAATAACTACAAGATGAAAAAAAAATCAGCCGATCAGACAAGAACTTGTTTACTTATTGTTTTTTGAAATTTTGAAGCAAACTGATAGGTTTTGAGGTGAATGTCTGGGCAAGATATGGTTCACCACATATCAAACTGATTCGCTGATTTTATCGAACTGTCACGGTTTGTTGCCAACACTAATTCTGAGAGCTGAATCCATCCATTGTTGGTTTGTGTTGCTGAACAGGATAACAGATCATGCTTTATATGCCATCTGAAATCTTGGTAGTATTCTATATGACTAATAAAAAATTGTTAGTCACTTCTCCTGTTCTGTTAACTCTTCATTAGTTATATAGATATGAATATTGATATTATACCAATTTCTCCTCCACCTTATGTTTCACCTTCAACTTTTCATTGACCAATCAATTTGCATCCAGCTGAACCGGTACAATATTGAATATGAGTGAAAAAATCCCGGGATTTTATTTAAAACATATGTGGAGCACGAACTGCTGTATTCCATATCATTGTCATCCATCAAGTAAAATGAAAGTAAATATTGAGACTGGATCATTGAAGCTGATATATCATTACAAGGTACAGGGCATTGGAAATATAGACCGGTGAGACAAGGATACTACGGTTGTCATTAATTCCTGGCACACCATGATATTCACATACACAGGCATTGCAAGCTAGTCAAGTCTTAGACACTTGAATTTTAACTGCAACTGCAACTCACCTATAACCCGATGGCAATGATCATTGCCATCCAGATTATCAATTCATTCTTGAATCAAATTATCCAGACTGCCCCAATTACTATTATAACTGCTTCCGTGATTGGGATAAATGGCAATACAACAGCAACATGGTATTAGGTGGAATCGAGAGATTATTTGAGATGACCATGGACAAACAATATATCATGATCAATGAACAGAAAGCACTCTGGAACTCAATCAAAGATAACTTTCAATAGAAAAGAAAATTGATAACGTGTATTGATAAAAGAAATTACAGAAGTATACACTTATATCCTATTCATTGGTCTTGGAATGGATATTGGCCCAGCAGGCCATAATTATTCAGTTAGAAATGTGCAACATCCCAATCAATAATGCCTGGCACCAGTTTTGTATCCTGACCAACATTTTGAAAACCGACAAATACTGGATATGCTTCATCTAGTCCAAGCGGAGTGGCAAGTTGGATACTGCTGTTACTGCAATCACTTAACTACAATCATTTGAGGATAACCGCCGGCAGGATACAGCCTGCAAACCTGGATGGATTTCCGAAAGAAAAAAAACCTCTCACAATGTTTTCCTATTCTCTTGGCTCTCACTCTCTTCAGCCTTGGTCAGGAACATTATACAAAATGAGGTGGCAGATGCAAATATATCAAACATCATTTATCATCACATTTTGAATGAGTAAATGTTGCAGTGATGATGGGTAATCCTGCTTGATCTGACGTCCCTAATGTCAGATGTAAAGAAACGGCAAGCTCAAAAGCCACTCCTTTAACCGAATCAAATCTATAGATAACTCCAAAGAACATTTGCCAAGCATGCTAAAGCCCAACACCTCTATGTAGCAGGGTTGGAACATCGTACACTGTCTGTTATTGTTAGTGGCCATAGCGAGCTGAGATTTGTTTATATTCTATATTGTTTAAGCCCCTCTTCATCTTCTAACTATGTTACTACAAAAGGGTTTAAAGAGAATTATTCACAGATCCAGTCATTGTTTCTAAATAGCTCAGCCTCCATTTTCAAAGCCTCTCCTAGCGGTGGCCCGGTCTGCCATGGGTCTAATGCCACCCAACCTGCACGTGATTTTAAAAGCTAAAATTTGCCTTCATCGGCCGGCATTACCCTTGGTCTGGTTGATGGATGAAATACAATGTTTGAGTGAAATATGGTTTATGTTTCATACTTTGCAAACGGTCATAGTATAGGCAGCAGAGAATCTTTCGAACATAATATACTGTTTAGTCTCAGTTTTGCCAATACAACCTTGTAGGCCGCCAAGAAACCTGCAGGCCACGCCCAGGCCTCATTTGAAAGGTGCCGCTTAAGCCTGCCTAGCCGCGTAGAAACACTGGCACCAGTGTAGTACAATTATTCAACCAGTCCGAACAATCCCAGTCTCGGGTAGGGCTCAGTACAGTCTGGTCCATTGGAAAGATCAGATTGGACCAAGCCCCAGACTGGCAGTCATGGACTGGATGGACTTGGTTTGGACCGGTCCACTAGAGCTCACAATCCTCAGATAGTTTCCACATCATTTCCTTGCCAAAACCACTGAAAAATATATTTTTATTCCCACTTTCAATTACCAATGCTGCAGACAATACCTGAACCCTTTTCCTGGGTACTATTTCGATGAAAATACAACAGAATTCAGTTCAAAGAATGTAATTTTCCCTCAGATAACGACAAAAATTAACCTAATCTATATACACCTCTGGACTGGTCCAAACCATACCTGTCCTGTCTGCCAGAATTTGGGACTGGTCCAAAAATTGGTCATACTCAACCAGGATCGTACTCGACAATCCCAGTCCGGCATGGTCTGTGGCCGGAAGTGTGGGGTCATTGGTTCAGTAACTTGTTCAAAACTCAAGGAATTTCAACTCGCTTTCTGTATCATCATTGTTGCCGACTTCCATTGGACTCTGGTCATAGTAGACCCAAATCATGCCCAATCTTGGATAAAGGCAGTCTGGGAAAGTGGATGATGCCCTGGAAAGTTCGATGAGTTGCAGCAAAAAAAATCTGGAGTGACGAGGGGACATTTCTTTAAATGTTGAGATAGGATAACTGAAGAACAGCAGGGCTGTGAGCGTTTGCCGATCTGATTGTTTTGGTTAGGTTCAAGGTTATCGCAGTGTTTGCCAGTTTGGTTGTATGACCCTTTGGTTTTAAGTTTGTAGAAAAAGGGTCACCCCCCCGGGGCATGTTTTCTTTATGGTGGCACCAGTATATATTGAAGGCATGTCTGCTCTCCTGCTCGAGTTACATTTATATAATAAATACAACAAGTTGGACTCCCTAGATCTCTGTGCATGCCGCCACCCTCACACACAATGGTTTGCCACATGATAAGCAACACCCTATAGAGTATACTCATGTGATGCAAAATTGATCAAATGAATTCCTTCTTGCTAGGTAAATCATTCCCAAATCGCACACCAGTTGGGACCAGGAACCAACAACGTGCATATCAAGAATGTACTTTGACATACCATGAACACAGTGCTGGTGGTTGTACGCTGGACAGCTTTGTTGCCTGTTATCGCACCAATAACCATCAACAGCACTCACTATCTGATCAGGATCGTGGCAATACCACCTGAATGCAGCTATAAAAATCACGTCAGATTCTGCCCAATGGCCTTGCTTTATATGAACTGAGGTGAAAAATATTTTCTGAATCATCCAAGAGTCAATAAGTTCTCTTAGAGCTGTGGATCTTGTATGGTGCACAGCCTGGATGAATCATTGGTGTTCAGGGGTCTCCATATTCACAAAGATTTGAGTATTTGAATCACGTTGTTTGATTTGTACATTACAAATCCTAACGATAAGCTGACAGTGATCACTGATTGAATATCCAGTCAGTAAATGATGGCAGCAATAGAGTCACACTTCCAAGGTCAATGGTGAGCAGAGGAAATTCATTTTGAAGCTTCTCATTCTGTCATATTCAGTGGAGACAAATCTTGACAATTCAAAGTTGTACATCTGGAACCAATCAGCAGGTCAAAGTTGTTGTGATAGTTGACCACTTTACATGACTTGATATTCATTGCAATTACCACACCAGGGAGCACTTTGGTGGCCATTTTAGGCAGAAATGATTTTATTTCCCGGTTAATGGGATTTGCGGCTCCCACTTGATGAATTCACATGTGATACTGGCTCCTAACAGCCGCTAGAAATATCTCCATTTGAAGCAGATCTAGTGTGTTTACCAGTTATACCATTGGATGCAATCGCTCTCAATGTTTTGCGAAGAAAATCACAAAGAAGCCACCCAAAATCATCAGAGCGCTGAGGTTTTACCATATGCCTGAACAATATCTTCGATCAATTGAGGCAGACAATGCATCATGCCCAAGAACTTCAGCTGAACAAGGCTAACAAACATCCATGGCCCTATATGTGGTAGATGGAGGACAAAATTATAATTTCTGATTACTTATGCCACAAATGTGGATAATTTCTGGAGCGTGTTGCATCACATATGCAATGGAGAGTTTGAGTTCAAATAAAGGAGGTGAAAATTGTTTCGAGGTACTGCCCCACCAATGAGAAAACTACCTGTTCTTATTTCAGTGATAGATGGTGATAATTGTCTGGGTGGACTGTGATACAGCAACAAAGAGAATGACTCAAGATATACACAACATAGTCCTAACGTATCTGTTCGGGAGTGCCAGTGACACATTTCCTTCCCCACTTGCCATCATGCAACCGTATATATAATGTCAATATGATGAAGCGATTTATGATCAATCATGCATGAAGGGGCACACTTACCATGGCACTGAGAGTTGAAGGATCAAAAGGCTGGCATCAGGTGGCCTGCCAAGTAGACAGTGTTTGGGCATGGAGGAGAATCCCTGAAAGTGGCAGAAGCAAGAATTTAACAAAGTAGGAAGATGGCCCCTATGTTCACATGTGAAGTGCAGGAAAAATTGATTTGTACAGAGGAGTTCACACAAGCATACATGGCCACAGATTCACTATTTCAGACAGAAGATGTAGCAGGTGGTGTTACACTTAACATAATAACCCCGGAGCTGAGATACACATTATCACCCATGACAGTATCGGCTGTCACCACTCCAGGAAGCCAGAGCCCAGCTTCTCAAACTCTAAATCATATTAAACTTCCAAGTTCACAAAAAGCAAAACATACTAAATTGTAAAAACCTCTCACAGCAAAGCTTGTCGAACAGTGATGCTTTTCGACCAGCAATGCGTTTCAACGAGTTAAGTTGCTTTCTAGTGAATGAATCCTGAGAATGCAACGCGCTCGCCTGAGCAAAGCCAGAATAGAGTCGCTCCGAAACGTTCTAGGCAACGAACGCTCAAGTGTACATCTCTCTGAATGTTTCTACACAATGAACGCTACAGAACGCACCGCTCTGAAAAAGTCAATAGAGAAATCTCATTTCCACGCAACGAAACATCACAACAGCTGTTCTCAACTCAACGGAAGCAAAACGCATGTGCCGCATCATACCACGAAGCTATCCTCTATCGAATGCAGCTCATTCATCCGAAAGTCAATTACATGGAAATGCTATCACCGGCCTGCAACTCAGGAACGGCAGAGTTAATGCTATAATGACAACCAGTGGTCAAATATGATCTATCAATGGTACAGATATGGTGTGCCTGGGAGATAGAGTTCTGCAGTAGTTGTGAATATAAGGGCATTGGTTCGAATGACTGGGGGCAGTAGCAAATGTGGTTGCACTGGTTCAAAATTGGTTGAGGTATGGGACTTCTAGAAATGATAGTGTCCTTAGCAGTTAAGAACCAAGACGAAGATATAAAGACAGTCGGTTTCTTTGCGGGTAGCAAGGCATCGACTTGAAGATCATCATATCATCAAACACTTTACCAGCGAGGAGTACAAGCCTTAACACTATACACATTGGGCAAGACATTTCTTTTCTTTGTGAATACTTTACTGATTTTCACTTCCTGAGCGAAGCTCCCACTCCGCCGTGATCGAAGCATGTTCCGAACCAAATACACCGCTTAACACTGAACGTTGACCCTGGGGTATCGCATCCGGTGTCGTATGTCATTTTTAGCCAATTAAACACGTCTGAGAATGATATTCTTTTGTACCCCCATCAGTAGAGATCTAGCGGTCTTGGTGCTGTTGTATGTCTCCAAACCTTTTACCATCATGACAATTAGTATTGTGTTTGTTATATACCTACGAACACCTGACTGGTCGTAAGCCTCCACATATCACACCCGACCCATTGTTCATGACCGAAAACCATACTTGTTGTATACCTGGGAACATCCAAACTATGAGCCATGGAAGCAGCTACACCAAAAATCCAAATCTCGTTGCCTCTTTGCCCAATGAAACAGTCGCTTTCTAGAACAATTTTGATGCCTGAAAGTGAAGCTGGATAGGATATTCCGAAGGAGGATACCTACACCGTGGTACCAAGGGACAATGCATTGATTCTATCCATCGATAAAGATGAACAAGTGACACAATACCAGCCAATTATGAAACAATGATATTCCAGATTGGGTCATTCAGCTTTTGAAAGGAATCGATGGGGAGTTGATATGAATGAACATTTCAATTCAACAGGCAAGGGAGAAGACATTCGAAATACGAACTGCCCACCCAGCATTGGGCCAAGCTTACAATGCATTCATTACTCCCCAGAATGGGATATTTCAGGCTATCAGCCAGGGAGTACTGCTAACATTCTTACAGCTTTCGCTGTTATGAGAGCACAATCGACCGAAGCCTATGAAGACCTTCGGCAAGGTCATAGCAAACCAACACATTGTTCCTGTCAAGCCTGAAATATTCACTCCGATCTGCGGGATAAACGCGGACAATCCCAACAACGTCTAGCCTGTCAAGTGTATCACCAATCGCAGGAAATCTCAACCATTCAAGTCAACGCCAGAGAGGATGGCAAATAAATGTCCGGGTTATATGACAATGCTCAATCAAAAGCTGAAACGATGTGGGATGCCCTGAGGAACACACACAAACAGGCGGACAATGCACAGTGGGAGAGAAAGGTGGCAAACCGGAGGATGAAAAATGACTGACAGCGGAAATTCAAGGAGTTCACTAGAGCCTTACAGACGAAGCTATCAGATAAAAGGACAACAAGATCGGTATGTTCTTTGGCCGAGTCAGTGGTGATACAAACCGAAGGAGATACGAAGCTACATGGTAACAGATTGCACTTTCGATATACGGTCAGAGATGGTGCCGGAATTTTGGACAGAGATATGATCACACTGGGGCCCGAGGGCAATGCAGATGGCACAGAAGGCATTGGAGGAGATCCATCCAGTGGCTCTGAGTCTCCCAGCTGCAACTTGTATAGCTCTAGCTGTTCTGATATTGGAGATTAATATTCTGCCCCACTGTCACCATCTGGAGGAACAGACTATTGGGAATCTCAACCGTTACTGCCCGCAGTACAACAACAACCAAGACCATCGAACTCGGGAAAGACGTAAAATGTCGACCTTCCACACAAGTTCAAAGGAGATCTCACGGAAAAGGCAGAGTCCTCCCGCCTGAGGAATCGAAGTTTGGATCGGTATCTCAGGTATGTCAAGAACATGTACACCTACGAAGATGGCAAGCTTAGCTTCATTGGAATCTCCTCTGATCAAATGCGTCAGCCTGGTATGATAACTGTGAGAATCAACTTGATAAGGTTTTGCAAGTCGATACCTGGTAAGCCTTCTTATGCAGCATGGAGGAATGATTCATCGATCAGGATGAAGAACCAAAACATCCCTCAAATTTGAAGGAGATGCGGCAAGGGAAAGACATTCAAGACTACATCGTAAAGATTGAGGAATTGAACTACAACAGCTGCTTATCTAGAATTGAATAGCCAGATGCTTATCATAGTGGCCTCAATGAAGACCTGAAGGATTGATTATACTGTTTGAAGCTTGCACCAAACAACAATAAGCCGTACAAATGTCTGCTCATAGAAATTTGTTGTGCATACGAGCGACGCCTGCAAGGAAAGAATCAACACCATCCACCAGATCCCAAACCCAGTGACAAGAAGAATATGTGGGAGCATGATGACAATGGTGACCTGGGGGATCAAGCAAAGAAGAACATTTAGACAGGTTTGAACTCCAAGAAACCTTGAAGGGAGAAGAAGGGTCCTAAGCCTGACTATACAGACAACGATGTATCCCTTGAAGGTATTCCTCAATCTCTATTGGAAACAACCACCATGGGTAACAAATGCAAGCGTTGCAGTTCTACGGAGCATCGATAGGTGTTCTGCAAGACCGTGATCAAATCTTCGTCCAGCAAGAAGAACATGAATAAAAAGAATTCGACTCCAGAAGTATCCACCTGTGCATTGAAGGTCAGGCCCAGGAATCTGGTTCATCTAATTGCAAGTCCACCAGCAGCAGCCTCTAGTTCTCGAGTACTTTACGAGGTTGACTCTAATATTATGGCGATAGATGGATGAAATCAGTCTCTTCTGTCTTTTGTGAGACTAACGATTGCAGTCATTCCTGTGTTCATAGAGGTACAGACTCCGCCAGTTGTTGTATATTGGTATAGACATCCATATTTCTCTTGTATTTAGTGGTACACACATCCTTATTGCTTTTGGGTTTTCTTTGGGACTACATGGATATAGACATATAAGTTTTTTATTTTGGGGCATACTGATGTGGTCAGTGGTATTGATTATGGGTAATTGATGATCATAAATTTTCTTTTCTGCTGTTTAGGAAAAGGTGCCTGAGCATGAGTGCAATATTCAAAATATGCTGGTCATATAGCATCCAAAAGAGACAAGCAAATACAAATATATTCATCGAATAATCATTGACCTATGATTTTACTTATCAGCTGCCACGACCCATCGTGGCCGGAGCAGTTTTGGGATGCCATTGATCATGGTTTCTATTCGAAAAGATCGAAATCATACAGCTGAGGTCGGCGCACCTGCTGATCAAACTGAACGCAAGAAATCAAAACAACTGCCACCCGAACCGAAAACAGGGACAACACCGACAGTGTGCATGTTTGCAAGCTTTCGAGATAATAAGACCCTCCCTGTCAGGGTGCTCTCGGATACTGGGTGCGATACACCCATGATGTTGGAGCAGTGGGCCGTGTTGCATGGCGTGCCATCAGTGACTCGAATGAAACCAAAGATATTTGAATACTTCAATGGTGGAAAAGTAGAAGGAGCTGGTCGGCAGTACACCTTCCCCATCACGGTGTGGTATAAATCTCATTATGTCAATCACACCTTCGAAATTGGCCTTACAGAGAATTTTTCAGATTTCTTGTTACCTTACTGCTGGATCATCAAGCATGGAGTACTCAGCAGAGTTACAAAAGAAAATGATGAAATCCAGTGTATGTTGACACCGTGCCATAAACATCGAACGAAGGCGGCGGACACTTCGTTCTCAATCGAATATAAGAACTCCAATTTGCAGTGTGGTACTGACTCCCGATGCATCGAGTTTATTGGATCAATGCATGTCAATACAGTGCATGAAATTGAAGTGGATTGGGCGCAGCGAATTCCATGGCAGTACAGACACTTCGAATTGATTTACAACGGAGCCACTGCCAATGCTCTTGTGTCACATCTATCATATGATCATGCCCTTGATATGAATGATGGGGATCAAGCTCCGCAGGGTCCCAGGTATATGATCTCTGAGAAGGAGGTGTCGGTCCATACAGAATATCTGAAAGACAATTTCGATGTTGGAAATATCCCTCCTAGCAATTGACCTGCAGATGCACACATACTCTTCATTCCAAAGCCACATGGAAGAGGCTTACAGTTGTGTGCGGATTACAGAAGCCCCAATTGTGTGACGATCATGGACCGTTATCCATTGCCAGTTATGAATGAACTCAAAGACAGTGTTGCTGGATCAAGGATTCTCAGCAAAATGGAATTGAAGGCCGGGTATAACCTCATTCAAAATGAACCTGATGAGAAATGGAAAACAGCGTTTTGTACGAGATATTGACATCATGAATTACGGGTGATGTCTGTCGGATTGGCTAATGCACCAGCTACGTTCCAAAATATGATGAATGAGATCATGCAAGATCTAATCAATGGTGGAGTAGTGGTCAATATAGATGTTATTCTGATCTATACAGAAAAGAAAGAGGAGCATGTACGATTGACTAGAGAAATCATGCATCAATTACAGGAAAACCATATGGCTATAGCACCCGATGAGTGCAAACGGCCCCAGAAACATGTTGAATCTCTTCAATATATCATATCCGGAGAATGTGTCAGCTTGGCCCAGGAGAAAATCGACACAAACCGTGCATTCCAGATTCCAGAGTCTGTCAAAGTCGTCCCATCTTGATGTGGGTTCACCAACTTCTATGGATGCTTTATCGAAGGATTTTGAATGATATTCCATCCCTTGCCAGTGTCAACCAAGAAAACAAATGAGATGTTTGATTGGAAAGCAAATCGGCAAAATCAGAGGGCCTTCAATACTCTCAAGAAGTACATCACTGAGGCACCAATAAGACCACATTGCAACCCTCTTTGGCTGGTAGGAATGAAGACTGACGCAAGTGATTTTGCAATCGGTGCAATTCCCTTCCCAGTCAGTAATGGACAACTGCACTCAATTGCCTACCACTCTGAAAACATGGACCAAGACGACATCAACTGTGAAATCCACAACAAGAATATGCTTGAGGTTGTATCTGTGTTCAAAGAATGGAGACAATATTTTGATGGTATCGCTCATCCAATCAGTGTGTACACCGATCACTAGAATCACAAACAGTATACAATGACAATGATATTGAATCGGAAACAATCTGGGTGGGCACAACAACTCGCAGATTGCAGTTCCAAGATATTTCACTGGCCCGGCAGTGCAAACGGCAAGCCAGATGTTGCACCAAGGCATTCGGAGTACCACACTAAACAAGGGGGGGGTAGTACTGAAGAAAATGAAAATATGGCAATCCACGGCATTCTTAGACCCGATCAGTTGGAAACTTCTGAATGGCAAAGAGTGCAAGGCACAGCAATAAAGTTCTGAGACGAACCCATTGCCATTTGTTCTGCACAGTTGAGAGTGATTCCAGTAGTCAAGTTCACTTCGGAGCAATTGGAAGCAGTGGTCAGCGCCGATAATTGCGATACTGCATGGCATCCATAGTACGCCCGAGCACTGGATGCCAATCCTGGTGCAGACATCTCATTTGAATAGAGTGCCAGTTATAATGAATATTGACTGTGGATTCCGGATGATTGACAATTGAAGAAAGATATACTGGAAGCAGAGTACGATTCGAACAGGTCAGGACATATGAGACAGGACAAAACAATTGGGCTGGTCAGACGAAACATCTTTGGGTGGAAATGGAGAAATTCATCACATATCATGTCTGTTCATCCACCGGGTGTCAGAGGAATAAAGCTGCTCATCACGCTCACAACAGACAGGTCCAACCTACCAATTGAGCATACCGCCCATGGGATTCGATTTCTATAGATTTCCTTATCGATTTACCCATGTCAGATGGTTGCTCATTCATATGGGTTATCATCAATCGCTTTACAAAATTAGCCCTCTGCATTCCATTGAAAATTGGTAAAAAGAAAGCTACTCACATGGTCAGAATATTTCTAGAAGTAGTATGGAGATTTGATGGCCTACAATCGAATATAGTGTCAGATCATTACTGTAGATTCACCTTCTCGAGTCTGTCCTCGTTGGTAGAAGCTATTGACATTTGGTTCAAGATGTTTTCGCCTTTCTACCCTCAAACAGATGGGCAAACAGATAGAGATAACAAAACGCTGGTATGCTATCTGGGTAATTACTGCAATTATGAGCTGGATAATCGGTCTGAGATGTTACTGATGGCAGAATATGTCTATAATATCTCAATCATCACTGCCTCAGGAAGGTCACCATGTTTTCCAAACTTTGGGATCGATCTACGTACAAATTTGCCAATCGAAACAGAAGCGAAGAATCTGGAATCTAGGAATCATATTCACTCGATGACCGGTGTGCATATACTTTGCCGGAGCTCATATCATGCACGGGAGACAATGGGGAATTACCACAATAAACCTGCTGAAGAACCTCTGATGTATTTTGTTGGCAATTGAGTTAAACACAATGTAAAGAACCTCAAAACTTGAAGGCTGTCTAAGAAATCAGATACGAAGCTTCACAAACCCTTGAAAGTCTCGACGGTGCTATCGCCCACAGTGATTAAGCTCAATGTACTGAATCGATAACGTATATACAATCCTTTTCATGTATCACTGATCAAACTGTACTAACTCGCCACCAACCCTACTAGTTCACCACGACAGCTTGCTTCGGTCCGTGAGCAGAATGAGCTTCGGAATGATTTAGATGGCTATGAGTGTAAAACAGGCTCCAAAGTCGAGGAAGTCATGGGTAGCCAGTATAGCGATAAATGAAATTGAGTTATATTTCTGATAAAGTTCAAGGAATACACAGACGAAGCAGATTGGATGGGTGAACCTTATACAAACTTCGAGCACAAAGGGTTATTGACAGAGTATCATCAGCGGAATCCTCAGGCAGCAACGGATGGCAGGATCCGACAGTTGAGCTAGTATCGTTTTCCCACACAGAGTTTTCCACAACAAGCAAGACACCCAACGAACGATATAGGTTTGTAGACAGAACGGGTCATATTTTCCAAATCATTCATGACAGATGGATATTGTTTTTGGGGCACAAGAGGTCATCATTTGCCATGATAAAGAGGATGATTATGGTTTTGAAGGCACATGGATGTCACGGTTGAGCTCAGTGACGATCGATGGTGGAAAAATGATCGGTGAACATTTCGAAAGAATATGCAAAACGAGAATCAAATCAGGTTTTGAACAGATTCTAGGGCATGATGAGCATGAAATCAGGTATTGAACGGGCACTGAAGCACGACGTGAATGAAATCAGGTTTGAACGAAGGCTAAAGTACGAAGTCAGATTTCAAACAAAATACGACAGAATCCTGCAATTGCGATGTACAAAGCAAGCCAAAGTTCCGAAGTATTATGGAATGACTGAATTACTGTATATACACCAGGCGTTTGGTGGAGGATGGGTTTCTTTCCTCACTTGTTCACTCATCTATAGAACAATGAATGAGCCTCGGCTTCACATCTCTAACACTCGTGATTCGGGATCGAGTCTTTTGCCCACAGTTTTTATTTCCCAACTACAGGCTACTCTGTGATTCCTCACCAATCCGGCTTCCTGTTTTTCTAGCACTTAGGACCTCGAGCCCTCTACACTCAATACCAAGTGCTGAACCTTTGACAGAAGAATGAGTCCACAATCGATTCTACCAGTTATATTTTTGTTTTATATGCCATTATCCCTACCGCTCAGACAGTTATTATTGTCACCGTATTCGCAATGCATCTCGCAAACTTTTTAAATCTGCAAGCCATTCCGAACACAGAATGACCATCCATTCCTACTTGAAACAAATCTGTGTACCTTGCTTGTGGACTCTTCAAAGACCTACGAATCAAGGTATTTTGGGCACTCTGGGCCACTTCAAAATATATAAAAGAGGACGAAAGAACCTGCAACTGTATTTATTTTGGTTACTGTTCAGAAGAAGAACAAGATTTGGATAACCAGTGTGGAAACCCAACCATCTACTGCAATTGCGGAGCAATTTTGGAATGGGCGGAAGTACCTACCTGTAACTGCGACTTGGAGGAATTTGATACCTTTTGTGATTGCATTGAGGAACGCAATTGTATTCTTTGTTCGCTGTGGACCATCGGTCTCGGAACCCTTTTGGCTTGCTACCGGAATCCACATAGCTATGGTTGCTGCGATATTCCCTGGTCAGATGATTGCTGGATGTACTGGCCTAACGATACGTGGGAACACACATGATATCAGTATATGGACGAAAAATATGTACTAGGTTGCGATATCAATAACTACCTTCATCAATCATGCTTCAAATACGCATGTAGCCAAGTCAAGCAGCAGTATGAGTGAATTCTCCCGATGTATTGACATTGCGCGAGTAGATCTAGATATAATAGCATGAATGATATTGGTGGATTTCATGAAGCTGAATGAACAAGATGCCCTGACAGCATCCAACGAAATTAAGGACTATATTGCTGGCATCGCGGAAGTACCAGCATCTCAAATCGATAATCAAATATAGCATTTCAACAACCCACTCACCACCCAAGCGTCAAACATCGGAGCAGTCCAAGTATGAATCACCCAGTTGCTGGAAGAAGGGAAAAACCCCGAACAAAACAAAGTAATCATGGACAAGAAATTGGCATTGACTCAACAAAGGATCAAAGACTTGGAAGCAAGAGTACCTCCCTATACACATGGGAATTTACTGACCAAAGTCACCGAATTAGAACAATGACTAGCAACTAGAGTATCAGAAGGGAAAGAAAACGCAGACAGGAATAGAGGAGATAAAGGAACAGTTAAAGAGCTGTAAAGAGGAAAGAAACGAATATTGGGATCAGGTCGGAAGAGTACTCGCACTTGCGGAGCATTGAGGTACTAGTAGTGGAAACAGGGGATATAAAGGCAGCCAAATTGCCAATTGTCGGAAACAGATAGGAGAGCACTCTGAGGATAGACGGCACAGTTTGCAATTAAAATTGCAGATGTACCAACACAATTCTTCGTTGAGCAATCCAACATGGGATATGCAGCAAATCAACTAGAAGGCATGGTATCAAATCTGATCCAGCCATAAATCAGCAGATTTATGGGTAACCTCAACCTCTTATCATGGAAGAAGTTATTGGACCAATTGGGGCTAGCCTTCGGAGATCAAGACATGCGAGCCACAGTCAATCGAGAACTCCATAACCTTGGGCAAAAAGACCGGGAAATCTCTCAGTATTATTCAAAATTTCAATGATGGGTGCCGGATGTCGTCTGGAACAAAGCAGCACAAATAATCGTGCTACAACGAGGTTCATCTGAAGAATTGACAGATTCATTACGACATTGCCACATTCTGGAGGACCTTACAGACTTTGTCAAACTTTGCTCCAAAAGCGATTCAGTGATCTGCACTTAAGCTGCTGAAAAAAAAACAGGATGATTGACAGTGGAATACTACAAATATAAAGCGGCAAACATAAGCACACCCACTGCAACGACTTCTGAGTCAGCACCTGCAGGATCTGGGGCAGGATGACATCGTCCCACCCAGATGGATCCCATTGCCGTCAAAGGGCAGTGCATTACTCTAGCAGAACGCAAGCTACGCATGGAAGGAAGACTTTGAATGTACTTCGTGGATAGCACACACTTTGCAGTATGGTGTTGGCGAAAATTAAACACAGCATCAGGACAGATAGAGATAACACCTTTGAAGAAAGCCGGAAATGAAATGGATGCAGATTCTGGAGAAGACAAGGTGGGAAAAGTTTAGGCCAGTGCAATTAGGATGGCCATTGCACTGGGCACCAATTTCCATTCTCTACAATTGTTAAGTCTCGTTTTGGAATTTCACAGTTGTCGATTGATAGTGCTGAAATTTGACAGTCTTCAATGGAAAGCAAGCATCTTGTTATTAAATGTTCGCTGAAAATCAGGGACAGGTGAATCAATGCAAACGCTTTGATTGATTGCGGAGCCATGGGGCAAGCTGTTGTGGATAAAAATTTTGTTCGCAATCACCAATTAGACGACAAGAAATTACGAGAATCAAGTGAGTTTGAGGTTATTGATGGAACAGCCATCAAATCAGGAACCATTATGACTATGGGCAAATTGAAGTTGGGGATACGATCACATCAGGAACAGCTACCAGCGGTTGTGACATAACTAGAACGTTGTCCGATATTGCTGTGATTACCATAATTACAACATCACAAGGTACCAGTCAAATGTCAAATACCCAGAATTGGCTTCGCAAGCAGCTACTGCCAACTACACTGCCAACGCCATTCGAGTGTATGGGTGTGGGGAAATAATATGGAAACAACTGCGGATCCGTAGATATCCAAGCTGGATATTTGCTCAGTAGCCAACGCATCTAGTGTTGGCAACGAACCATGACAGTTTGAAAAAATCCACGAACCAGTTTGATTCGTGGCGAACCGAATCCGCCAAGACTTTCGCCTCAAACCACACCATTTCGCTCCAAAATTTCAAACAATGATAAGTATGTGAGTTCTTGTCAAATTGGACAAAAACTCGCTTACGCATGTTCGTCCGAAAATGATGGTTGGTGAACCGCTTTGTGTCCAACCAGAGGAAATCCGCGAATTTCAGATCAAACTCGAACCGAATCCCCGCTCAGTTGGATCCGTCACAAACCGGTTCACTTTGTTGCCAACACTAGCACTCACATCTTTTAAAAGCAAAATAAAAAAGATGACACTGATGGTTTACGCTGTCACATCATACGATATCATGAAGGCCTTGGACACAATGGATCTACAATGAAATTCTATCAAGCATGTCATCCCCAAGGAATTCCACAAGTTTCTACCCTTATTCAGCCAAGTCATTGCGGAAAGGCTACAACCGCACTGACCCAATGATCATGAAATTGAGCTGCAAGAGGGATTCACATTGCCATTTGCACCAATTTACAGCTTACCATAAGAAGAGCTGCAAGTCCTAAAGAAATGGATACCAAAGAACCTGTCCAAGGCATTCATCCAATCATCATCATCGCCCTGTGGAGCCTTGGTACTCATCATTCCGTATGGAAGGGGTGGCCTGAGACTATCTGTTGACGTCCAAGGCTTCAATGAAGACACAATCAAAAACCGGTATCCCCTACCATTGATTCAGGAAACCTTGCTAAGCATCTTCCAAGCCCATTACTACACTAAATTATCCGTCTGCAATACGTATAATATGGTTAGAATCGCAGAATATGATGAATGGAAAACGGCTTTCAGAACTTGATACAGACTTTTTGAATTGTTAGTTATTCACTTTGGACTGACCAACGCACCAGCATCAATTCAAGAATTTATCAATCATACGCCACGCCCCTTGATGGACATATTCTGCACATCCTTTTTGAACGACATCCTACTTTACTGCGACAATCCAAAGGAACATAACCAGCACCTGTGAGCAGCAATGACAACAGTCAAGGAAGCCGGCCGCTATTAACAGGCAGAAAAGTGCAAGTTTCATATAGAGGAAGTCAAACATTCAGGATTAATTGTCGGAATAAACAGAATCAGAATGGCCCCCGAGACTGTCCAAGTAGAGGAAACTGGGAAGCATCGGGAAAACTCAACAATGTCCAAGCCTTCTGAGGCTTTGCTGAGTTTTACCGACGGTTTGTATGGAATTATAGCAAGGTAGTTCAATCATTAACGAAATTCAAGAAAAAGTTAGTACCTTGTTGCTGGAGATCAGTCCAAAAAATAGCATTTGCAGAACTCAAATGCGCCTTTAACACGGCACCAGTGCCAGCCAGTTTCAATTATGAATAGCAGATAGTTCTTGAAACCGATGTCTCAAGTTACGTATCCGTGAGAAAACTCTCTCAGTACTACAATCAAAGACTGCCACACCCGTTGGCCTTCTTTTACATGAAATATTCTGCCGCCGAGAAAAATTATGAAATTTACGATCAGGAATCAGGCACGATAGTCAAAATCCTAGAAAAATGCAGATCAGAGTGCGAAGGTTCAGCACATCAGATGAAGATTCTCACTGATCATAAATACCTCGAATACTTCATCATGTTGCAACTATTGATTTGAAGGCTGACGAGGTGGTCTGGATTTCCCTCCCATTTCTAGTTCAACATCGTTTATCATCCAGGCAAGCAAGAACAGCAGCCGGATGCACTCACAGGAATGCCAGGAGACATTCCCCCGAAGGGACACACAGAAATATACCATCAGATTGTGCTGAAAATGGAAAACATCGACAAGGAACAACGCAAATCGTTGATAGTGGCCAGCCCAAAAACAGCGAACTTCAAAAATGACTCAGTCAGTCCTGAATAGTTATGGAATTGAGGCAAGTAGGCATGCCGGCAATGTCCGTACCACAGCAGCGAAGGGCCATGTACACATACAAATCAATCACTGGAGATATTCAAAGTACAACATGCCCAACCAACAGATGAGGAAAAGGTCATGCGGATTCAGGAATAGCACAATCATCCGGTCGTAGGACATCCAGCACAAGCAAAAACCTATGACCTGCAAAGTCGAAATCATTCCTGGATTCAGATGAGGCCGGACGTGAACTGCTACGTACAAAACTCTCACACCTGCAAGCGGGGCGGGGCAACCCACCGAAAGGCTTATGGCTTGTTGCGACCGTTAGAGTTACCACAGCAGCCATGGAAGGAATAAAGCATGGACATTATAGTTGGACTGTCAGAGAGCGATTGGTTGAACACAGAATGGGAAGTAGTCGATCACTTAAGGATGATGCAACCGTTAGTACCCTGTTCTGGCAAAGCAGATGTAAGGAAGCAGGGCGAAATGTACATTCAGAAAGTGTTCAGATTGAACAGACTTGGCAAAAAAATTTAATCCGATCGAGGGCCGCAATTCGCTTTGGTATTATGGGAACACATCCGCAGATATTTTGGAATCGAACGAAGACTGTCAACCAGATTCCAGCTTCAGACTTACTGTCAAAGTGAGACAGTCAACACAGTAATGGAACAATATCTTCAAAATTTCGTCAATCATCTGCAAAATGACCGGGTTCGATGGCAACCCATGCGAGAGTTCACAGCCAATAATCATACCTTGGAAACAATTAATTACTCCGCGTTTTTGCCAATTACGGATTCCATCAACAAATCGTCTCTAGCCAGCACCCGCCCAGGAATCCAAACAATATCTGTAATGTCACCGCACATCAGGTGGTCCAACGAATTGCACAGAATTTTAGCGAACTTAGAGGAGAAAAGAAACAGCCCGAGCTGTACCGTCCGAACAGGCTAACAAATCACCAAGAGTCGGAACGGAGTTATAGGTAGAAGACATAGTATGGATGGATGCCAAAAACCTATCGTCAGCGTAACCCAGTGAGAAAATAGACTGGAAACGTATTGCACCATATGAAATCACTCAGGTCATCAGACCATAGGCCTATAGAACTAAGGTACCAAATCGACTATGCGTTCCCAACGCTCGACTGCCATTTAGATGTGAGAAGGCCGCCCAGGATCCCCGCCTGAATCAAACCAAGATCCACCACCACCGTGAATAGTAGACTGAAAAGAGGAGTACAAAGTGGAGCGGATAGACATTTCCAGGCTGATCTGGAGGCAGCTACAGTATTTGGTAAAATAGAGGGGCTGCAACAAGCACAGTAGGGAGCCCGCGTCCAACGTAGTTAGACTCAAGGCTATCAACGACATGCACACAGAACAATATGGAAAGCCCAGATCATGACCCTCGTAGGTACTTGGCATTGCAGAGGGGGGAAGCAACTGTCATGGTTGTGCTGATTGATGATCGATGGTGAAGTGATGATCGGTGAGAAATATAAATGATTAAGCACAACGAGAATGAAATCAGGTTTCGAACAGAGGCTAAAGCACGACGAGAATGGAATCAGGTTTTGAATGGAGACTAAAGCATGATGAGAATGAAATCAGGTTTTGAATGAAGGCTAAACCACGAAGTCAGGTTGTGAACGGGATATTACGGAATCATGGACATGCGATGTACAAAGCAAGCAGGAATCCGTCAGTATTATGGAACGAGTGAATTACTGTATATGAACCAGGCATTTGGCGGAGGATAGGTTTCTTTCTTCACTCGTTCTCTTGTCTATAAAACAATTCATTGCAGTCTGCTTTCACCTCTTTCACATTCGGTGATTTGGCATCGAGTCTCTTGCCTACAGTCCTGGTTTCGTAGCTACACGCTACTCCTCGATTCCTCGACCATCCGGCTTCCAGTTTTCATAATCCCTAGAACCTCGAGCACTGAACCCTCGATATCGAGCCCTGAACCCTTGACAGTGGAGTAACAATTTGTTCATATCGTCATACGAACAAGATAGCAGAGGATGCGGGCACCTGATTGGTCTACTCTGCTTACTGCCATGTTTTAACTGGACGTAAGCAACATGATTGGTCAACTTTGCATGCATGTCTGAGCAAGAGATCGAAGCGAAATGGTGTGTGTGGGCCCACTATCTTAGTAGATCTCGAAAAAGCACATCTTGGGCGCGCTTGATCATACATGACCAAAAGGCAAGGAGCAACAAGGTCATTCAGATACAAACTCTCTAAAAGAGGGGGTACTATTACATCCAACATAATACTCTCGGAGCGGGGACACACGATCACTTGGAATGGCATTGGTCACTAGTCTTCGAAGGCAGAGCAAAGCTCCTCAAACTGAACTGAGTATTGAACTGCAAAGTTCTCGAACTGCAACGCATACTGAACTGCAAAGTTCTCGAACAGCGAAGCTTCTCGGATAGTCACACTTCTCAACCAGCGACGCCTCTCAACCAGTGCAGTTTCTCCCTTGTGGACGAATCTAGAGGATACACCGCTTTGGCCAGTGCGAAGCAAGTACAGAGTCGCTCCGAAACTGTGTATGAAATCAAAGCTATTGTATACATCGCTTCGAAAGTCTCTACGCAACGAACGGTAGAAGATACACCGCTCCGAACAACGGTGCCAAAGCAATCTAATCTCTATGCAATGAAAGCTAGAGGACGCACCGCTCCGAACAACCAAGCCAGTGATATATAATATCTATTCAACGAAAGCTAGAAAAAGCTACTCTCTACCCAATCAATGCTAAAAGCATGTGCCGTGCCCTACAACAAAGCTGCTCTGTATGGAACGCAGCATAGTTGTCTTGAAGTCAATTGAATCGAAAGAATCCCACCGGTCTGAAAGGCAGGAACCGCAGAGATAATGCCATAAAGAATACCAGTGGTACGAGTATAATCTATTAACGGTAAAGATACGGTGGGCCTGGAAGATAGAGTTGTGCAGTAGTTGTGAAGTTATGGGTATTGGCTCGAATGACCGGTGGTAGTTGCACAACTAGTTGCACTGGTTCGAAAGTAGTTGAAGTACAGAAGTTCTAGGGTAACAATCGTAATTTGCAGTCAAGGGCTAAAACGAAGGTATAATGACCTTCTGTGTCTTCGAGGGTAGGAAGGCATCAACTCAAAGATCATGATATCATCAATCACTATCTCAGTGAGGAGAACAAGCCATAACAATATACGCATTTGGAAAGCCATTTCATTTGGTTGTAAATCTTTTGGTCATTTCCACATCATGAGCGAATCTCCTAATCCGCTACAATCGAAGCCAGTCCTGAACCGAATCTCGCTACTACCTGACCGGTGAACCTGGGGTAACACTCCCGGTGTCACAGGTGGAAAGTAAAAATGGCCATCTAGCACCACTCATAAGCAGTGTTGCCTGCAGAGGAGATTTGCAAAAAGCAAGGAAGTTTATACCGTCCAAATGAATACATATAAACACATGTGATAGAGAATGAAGCGGAGATATTTTCATAAGATGAGAGTTTTTTGTAAGGGGAGAGTCATATTTTACAGAAGGTAATATATGGACACGATCAGGCATATCAGTAGTCCGTTCCGTCAGGGCAAGGCACTTCCGAGAACGGGACTATGAATTTCGGGGCAACAAATTATGGACTGTTTGAGATCAGGGCAAAATCTATCAGGACGGAACGGACAATAGCGCCCAGCAGTCTTGCAGAAAGGGTACGATGAAACACCGTGAGCATTGCACCAGGTTTACCCGGTCAAAGTAGTATCCGTACTTAATTCGGCACTGCTTCGAAGGTAGGTTAGGAGGTTAGCTTGGGATGTGGAAATCACTAAAAGGTTCTGAATGAAAAGAATACGCTTTCCCCAATGCGTATATTGTTAAGGCTTGTTCTCCTGGCTGAGAAGGTTGATGCCTTTCTACCCTCGAAGAACCCAAGGTCTGTATACCTTCATCTTTGCTCTAACCAATACTACTATCTATGCTGTTCTGTAGAGCTCCAGCACCGTGACCACCTTCAAAACAATGCCTGTTCCTTTGCAACTACCGCGCCCTGCATCTCTTGATCCTCTATCGTCTTCGTCGTCACTAGATCATAATCAGACTATCGGAATCCATTATGACATCAAGCTCGCGGGCTTGCGCCTCCGGACCAGTGGTATTCTTTCGATCTGATGACCTCCAGACGAATAGGCCTCGTTCGATAGAGAGCAGCTTTGCTGTTCAGAGTCGGCACGTATTCTTACGCCTTCGGCAGTTGTCGGCTTTTGGCTGGTGCAATTCAGCTGTTTGCCGGCTGTCTGTTTGTCATCAGCAATTCGGAGCAAAAGCGACTGCAGCCATTAACTAGCCATCGATACTTATCGATGGTGTGGGTGTTCCTGTGCTAGCCATCCGAAAAGATTGGCTCTAGCATCTGAGACGAGTGATAGCCGATGACGTCTAATCAGGGAAATCGCGGTTGATCGTACGTGACCCCGCTGTGAACTTTCTAGGTATAACACTATCCCCTCTCTTAGAGAGTTGGTCTCTGAATGACCATACTCCATACTAATTTGCTGTTCATGGGTTTTGGCGAAAGGTGATCCAGCGGGCTGAAATGAATTATTCAAAATCCTCGACATAATGAATCCGCACGGACCATTTCACTTCGACAACTTGCTCTAAGACATGCAAGCACAATCGACCAATCAGTTTGCTTATGTCCAGATAACTCATATGGCAGCAAGCAGAATCAATCGGTCGGGCTGCGTACATCTAACACACTTTGCTTTCTTTTTCTTTGAATTGGAAAATCTTGACCCTGTATGCCCAAAACCAAATCCATCTTTCTTTCATGATACATCTTTCTCTTATGATTGGGAAAATATGACACCTTGTGTCCAAAAACCAAATTCTTTGTGAGGTGTCTTGCTAGCCGTTAAAAACCCCTCGTGGGGTAAAGGTACTAGCTCAACCGTTTGATTCTATTATTCTTCGTGGCCTGAGGATTCCGTGTGTGATACTCCATTCACAGTCTCCTGTCGTCAAAGTTCTCATAAGGTTCCTCAGTCCAATCTGCTTCATCCGGATACCCCTTCCACTTAACCAGATATAAAACCCATTCCCGTTGCTTCCTATACTGGCTGCCTATCATCTCTTCGACTTCGTAACCCATTTTGTACTTGTAGCCATCGACATCAGTACCAAGCTTATTCTGCTCGCTCGCTGAACCAAGCTCGGGTGAATGTCTAGTAGGGTTGGTGGCGAGTCGATAAGGTTCGATGAGTGAAACATGGATGGCATTGTGAATACGCCATCGATTCGGTAACTCAAGTGTAATAGCGGTGGGTGAGAGCACCTTCGAGACCTTGAAGGGTCCATGCAGCATGGCATACAATTGCTTAGATGGTCTTAGAGTTTTGAGGTTCTTTCCATTGAGCATAACTAGATCGCCAACCGAATACTTCACAGGTTCCTTAGCACTCCGATTATGGTACTTTCCCATTGTCTTCCGTGCTTGCTCTAAGCCCATACAGCGGAGTGCATGCATGCTGGTCATCCAGCAAACGTAGTTCCTAGATGCTGGATTCTTCGCTTCATCTTCAATGGGCCAATTCATTTGAGGATCGAACACAAAGTTTGCAGAGTACGGTGACATTCCCGTAGCGGTGGTGAAAGCGTTATTATAAGCATACGCTGCCATTGGTAACATCTCGGACCAATTGTCCTGCTCGTAATTGAAGTAATTCCGCAACTAGCATTCTAGCTTTTGGTTCACTCTTCCCGTTTGCCCATCCGTTTGAGGGTGGAATGGCGAAAACCTCTTTAGTCCAATGTCAAGAGCTTCGGCTAACGAGAACCAAAACATGGATGTGAATCTAGAGTCCCGACCTGACACTATGTTCGATGGTAGGCCATGGAATCTCCGTACGTCTTTGAGGAAAGTTCTGACCAAGTCCATAGCTCATGTCTCTCTATCTTTCAATGGAATAAATTGGGCAATATTGGTAAATCAGACGACGATTGCCCATACCGATGAGCATCCATCAGATACCGGTAATTCGATGCTCGAGTGCATGGAAATCAAATCCATGGGCGGTATGCTAATTCGAGTGATTTTAGGAGTCTGTAGTGAGCATGACGAGCTGCTTTATTCCTTTGGCACTCAGGGCATAAACGGCCACAGTCTTCGATGAATTTCTCCATTTCTGGCCAAAAGTAATTTTGTCTGACCAGCTCAATTGTTTTGTCCTGCCGCATGTGTCCAGCCACCTTCGAATCGTGCTCCGCTTCAAATATCTGTGACTTCAAGTGCATATCGTCTGGAATCAACAGTCTGCCGTTATAATGAAGGGCTTCGTCTTCAATTGAGATGTCTGGGCTTGGGTTACCTTCCATGGCTCGGACGTACTCTTCTTGCCCTGCAGCATTGTCATTAGCGGCGCTGACCAGTGCGTCTAACTGCGATGAATTGATCTTGACTACTGGAATTACTCTCAACTTTGCAGAAGAAATCGCAATTCGTTCGCCTCGTAACCTCATTGCCTTTACTTGTACTCTTTCTCCTTCCGAAGTTACAAACTGATGTGGTCTCAGAACGCGGTCGATAGGCTGGTTTTCGTCTTCTTCGGCACTACCTCCCCCTTTTTTGGGCGGTACACCGAACGCCTAGATAATGCATCCGGTTTCCCATTTGCACTACCAGGTCAGTAGAATATTTTAAAATCACACCCTGCAAATTCTGGTGCCCAACAGGCTTGTCTCCGATTCAAGATCTTCATAGTCGTAAAGTATTCGAGATACTTGTGATCGGTGAACACACTGATTGGATGAGCTGCACCTTCGAGATATCATCTCCATTCTTTGAACTCTGACAGAATGGCGAGCATCTCTTTGTTATGGATTTCGTAGTTGATCTCGGCTTCATCCATCTTTCAGATATGGTAGGCAATAGTCTGCAATTGTCCATCAATGACTTGAGTGAGTATTGTGCCGATTGCAAAATCGCTTGCGTCAGTTTCAATCACCACAGGCCAAACAGGCTCGAAATGT